>CAWUFW010018757.1:0-210315 GCA_963921515.1 Calotriton arnoldi | reverse complement strand
CTGACATGACTGAGCAAGCACATGAGCCACAGCCCAGCTGTCAAGCTGGGACGGCACGGCCACAATACACTTACACAGGTCTCCCAACAATGGCAATGGCAAGTGAGACATACCACTGCCATGTGCATGCACATGGGGATCTAGGCCCCAATGACTTGCGGGGCGTGCTGATGGGGACTGACTGCATATTCGTCAAGCGGCAACGCCACGGCAACATGAGTGTCTGCTGAGCATGGTACTGCTTCCGAGGCTGGATGAGTATGGCACACGACGACGACGATGTGGGCACGGGCTGAGCGGCCAATACAAGTGGGACCTGTGGCACGAGGGGATATGAGACAGTAGTAGGTGTCAGCACTGCACCCTATGTACAGCACTGTACGGATCACAGCTCCCGAAACATTGACTGGTGTCCACATTGACAGCCCCATGCCAAGACGGCTGTGTGCTTGCAGTCACACGTCACAGGTGAGAGGTTACATTGCACGTGCCAGGTGGCAGTCGTACATAGTGGGAGCTGGCATGTGTGTGCATGTGTCTCCTGTTCAGGATCCACCAGATGGGCGCTGACTCTGTACTGACCATTGGACACAGCATGTTCCGTGGAAGGCTTGTGTGTGTGGGATGGTGGCACTGGATGTGCCTCCGTTGGGTGGGGGGCCATGCACAGGGCGGGTACGTCGATGATTGCGCATTGTTGGTCACGGTGGGTGCACCAGCTAAGATGTGTTGCCCTGTGTTCAATTCCTATGTCCGCATGATGATGGACTGTGGATGTGGGCAGACTACACATTGGTCGATGTGCTGTCCATATGCATGTGCCTTCACACCAGGCACAGCTGCCCCTGCACATGTGACCCCTGCTGGACTCGCTGCTGGGTCTGTGGAGCTGGTGCACCTTCTGCGCGTGGGGCGGACAGCTCTCCTCACTTCCCTCATTGCGCATGTCATGTCTTTGCCGCAGGTGACATGGATCATGGAGGGCCCACATGTACGCGTGGGTAGGCTACACATGATTGTTCACTGGTCACCACCCCCAGTCAGTGTTTCGAATGGGAAGGTTGTCGTGCTGGTGGTATGTTCGATGTGGCGGATGGGCGGGCCTAGGTGCGGGCTTACATTCCGGACATGGGGGGTAGTTGGATTGGCGACTAGTTGCAGTACACACGGGACACGTCTCTTCCTTTCCACATCTGGGTCATCCCTTGTACTAACTGACAGTGATACAGTCATCTTCGCCCCAGCCCTCATGTCCTCCCCTCGCCCCCCAATATGCATGCTCACCTGCGAGGCTAGCGCTTGCACAGGCAGCCCCAAGCTCGCACCAGAGAGGGCAAGGAGTGCATGTGTGGGTCCAGTTGCACGAGTGGGCTGTCTCAGGGTATGATGTGTGGCGGGACGCCGTCCACCTACGTGGTGCCCCAAATGGAGACCCGGCCTGCATGGACTATGCATCACAGTCTTCGCCTTCCGGATCCGCCACCTGCGACACCCAGTGGCTGTGGCTGCCCTTGCGGCCATGCCGCGTCCGTCTGTGGCTGATGGCCCACACATTCACTCTTTGGCCTCTCTGGGGAGGGCTCAGGGGTGGTGGCGCACGCGCTTGCACTTAGTCGCAATGGCATGTGGCGTGGTTGGTATGATGGGCAATGGATGGGATGGTGCGAGCCACCTCCCGTGACGTCAGTGCTGCACGTGCTGTGGTGCGTCCCCCTACACTTCCATTTGACTTTTTGCCATGCTGGACGTTGAGGTTCTATTGCCTGCGTGATATGACCAGGAGGAGCGCGAGGAGACCTCTCACACACCATGCTCCACTGCCATCCCGTGCCCTGTATCGCCTGTGTGGATTGACTATGTTGGGGTTACACCTGGTCGACTGGGGCTGTGTGTGCCTTGTCAAGGGGCATGGCGGGCGCACAACAGGATCCAGCTTGTCCACAGAGGGTGGGCTGAGGTGCGCCTGGTACCGCTTTGTACGTGTGCCCGGCTGCTGTGCACACACGTGTTCACTCCCCCCGACAGGTGTCCTCTCACAATGCCCAGGGAAGCGGTGGTGTACTGTTCATGACCCCTCCCAACACGGCGTGCTCCAACTTGGCATGTGCGCATCTACCCGTCGCACCCACCCACCTGAGCACTGCGTCCATACGACTTCACACGACACATGTGTGTCTTCCACAGTAGTGCTACTCATTTGCGTTGACATCCAATACCAGTGGACTACATGGTCATGTCACGACTGCCGTGTACTTCACATACTCTCATCCTCTCTCATTCGTACTTGTGAAATGAGTCAGCGGAGACAGTTCTGGTTTCAAACATTATATTGAGTCTTCTGTCCTCTGTGATGCAGTATAGTGGACACTACTGGCAGCGGGATACATGTTGAGGATATACTGAGCATGATTACAAATGGGATAGGGTGTGGGGTTACATCTGCTTGGCCAAGGCTGTGCTAATGTACATTTACGTATGGCTGCGGAGCTGCGGACTTTGACACAGACGGTATACATGTAGCCTACCAGACCGCTCGGCATCATGGGCACAGTCCATCTCAGTTCCATGTGACAGGTTTGCTGCGGTTGTTCCTCATGCACGCGTGCATGTGAGATGACATCAGGGCATGTGCTTGCGTGCATGCAGCGGCGTGCCACTTGTTGTTGCACTGTGGTGGTTACTGGACATGTCACAGTCACTGGGGTCGTGTTGTTGTTGTATGCACTTGTCGTCCATGCAAAGGTCCTGGTATGGGATTCCCGGGGCGGGGGTGGGAGGGGTGCAGCACCCACAGACTCCAGGCGACCTATTCATGTCCACTGAGCGGTGTGTGTGTCCATGGGCGCTGGATCCATGTCGTGTCCTGGTTGTTCGTGCAGTTCCGTCCATGTGGGTGCGATGCACAGAGCCCATGCCACTGCCTCCCACGATGCATGCGGTGTTCCTGGATGTGATGGGGAACAGTGTGCATGTCCCGGTCATATCCGATGTCATGGCGATGTCGTTGATGGTGTGGTTACAGTTGCCGGTCGTTTGGTATGGCTGTTGTGGTGGTGACTGGCCAGTCCGTGCGGAAGCTGAGCATGGGTGCGGGGTTGGACTTCATAGGTCACTCGGGGAACCTGCGTTGTGGTCCGACGTATTTACAGGTTGACAGGTATGCGATGCCGTCCAGCAGGGCTTCCATGTCATTGGTGGTGTACATGTTTGCCAGCCAATGAAGCGGATGGTGGCTGTCAAGGTGTTGTTCGTAGGTTGTCCCTTGGAGGACCATGATGGGGCATGCTGGGTGACATTCGATGTAGCTGTTCTCGATGATCCGTCGTGTGGAGGCACAGTGGTTCCATTTCAGTGCGCGTGCGATGTTGGCCACATACGCCATGCCCCCATAGGCAGAGCAGGCCCTGTCGTGTGCGTCCAGAGGGAGGAGTAGTGGTAGCAGGTCCGCCTTCAGACATGCCGGGTTGGAGAGGCATATCTCGACGGGATGCTGGTAGGGACACCTCCGACAGTAGAAGACGGGCATGACGCAGCTGAACAATGTGATGCGGTAAGTCAGTCGGTAACTTACGTTCAGCAGGGACAGGAGATCGCATCCCAATGTATGTATCGTGCTGGTTTGGTACAGCTTGAGCTCTTCGGCGTAGTTGGGTAGGTGTGTTGCGGTTGCCATTTCGCAGCGGTTCGTAGAGGTGGCGTGCTCCGGCTGTGTGTGCAGTCTGCAATGTGCACGCTCCGGGGTTGCTGTGAGCTCTGTGTAGTCGTGGGGAGACAGGACTTGTGTTCTGTTGGCTTGTTTGGAGGACACGGGCCCTCTTCCCACATGCTTCTCAGACAGTTCAAGGTCGGTGCTGTGTGACTCCTTCCAATTAACTTGCATGTGGCCGACATGGGGGAGTGTTTTCTTCTTTCTTCCCCGTCCGTTGTGTGCTTCTGTGATATGCGCTATCTGCCGTGTGGTCGGTCTCCTCGGCATGCCTGTGTTGGTCTATTCTTGGACAATGGCTGTATTCACCGGCTTCTGTCGTAGGGCTGTGGTTTCGGTGTTGGAATGGAAGGTCATTCAGTGCTGTCTGCTCTCCCTTGTGTGGGCGGCAGGCTGCCTTTCCGCTCTGCGTTGGGCCTTGTGTGTGGATGTAATTCTTGGGCCACCTGTTGTCGGTCCCCGGGCTCTTTGGTGTTCCGTTTCATGTGTCTTGTTCATATGTGCAGGGTGGTATGGGTTTTTCAGTGTGGTACTGGCGTTCCTCTTCCCGAAGGGGCCCTGCTTCTCCTAGTTGGTGTTGCCGCCGCTGTGTGCTTCGCCATGTTTGTTACACTGGGGTGTGTCCTGCTGTTGCGTGACTTAACTGACATGTGTGCGTCGGTTGTGTGGCGTTGGGTGTTGTCCGTGAATTGGGCGTTGGGGACATGTCTGTGGCCGGCCTGTCACGTGTCATGTGCGTTCGGGGTGGGGCTGGTGTGTGTGCTGCTTGGTTGTGTCCCTGTGTCTGTGTGCGACGCATGCATGGCGCTGCGGTTGGCCTCTGCGTTGTGCGCATGTGTGGCGGCGTCATCGCCGCTTTGGGGCCGTGACGGGGTGGTTGGTTCCTAGTCCCAGGTGGTGTGTACACATGTGTTCCGCGATGTTAGGATTTGGCCTGTGTGTCATATGTGGATGCAATGGTGGATGTGTAGTGTGCATGCGCTGGTGGGGGGTTGTCCGCTTTATCCGCCCTTGCACTGTGTGCGCTGTTTGCGTGCACTTGTTGTGTGTGTGCCTACCTGCGTCTCCGCGGTACGTTGCGTCCTTGGTGGTGCATCAGCAGAAGCATGGGAAGGGCCTGCAGTGCTGGATTCATGCCCGGGGTGCCGCTTCTTCGTTGTCCGTGCTCTGCGTCCGTGTTTCCGCCTCTCTTTCACGTGCGGTGTCTCTTTGCCGTGGGAGCCGTTTGTTTGCGGCATCGTAATTTATGCGCCGGGCGGGACGTGTTTCGTCGGACGGTGTGTGTCAGTTGTGCTGCGCCGCTACGTGTGCGGGCGCACTTTGATGGCGGACGGTGTTGCTGGCTTGCCGGCGGTGTTTGGCCTGCTTTTCGCATCGTAATTGGGCGGGCGTGTGGACTGCTGCGTGCCGGCGGTAACTGGTGGTTTTTGCATCCGCCAGCACGGCGGTAGTGCTTCCGCCCGCCATCGTAATGGGCCCCTAAATGTTTTAATTAATTATAGAATAATTATTTTTAATTTTAAATTATTGATATATGTATATATTTAATTTTTATATAATTTAAATTTTAAAAATTAAATAAAGATAATAGTTAATAAATTATTTTAAAGTAAATATATGTATATGTATAAATTATTATGTTTGTGTGTTTATATTTTTTTAAATTAAGTTTCTTTTTTATATTTAGTTAAAATATATAATACATGTAATTAATTTTGTTAAAGATTATATTAATATTTTATATATTTAACAAATGTTATTTTATTTTATTTATATTTTCAAATCAATATTTTTACATCTTTATTTTTAACTTCGATATTTTTGATTCAATATTATTGTACTTACCTGTTAAGTTATTGTAGTCGTTATTTTTTAATTCGATATTTTTTGTCGATATTCAGAACATCGATGTTTTTAGCATCGATGTTCTGTCAGTGAATCTTAAAACAGCTTGGGTATGACAGTATTGTTAGCAACTTGCTATACTTTGTACTGGACACTTTGAATATAAATTTCTGAAAAATGCCTCCGACTCCAAGGGTATGGGACTCTGTAAGACATTTACTATCTGTATGGTCTATGGTCCAAATACAGATGACCCAGGTTTTTGGATTGGCTGAATTTATAACTATTGAAGTGGTCGGGAACCTATTGTTTGTGGGTGATTTTAACTGCATTGTGAATTATGCTACCAATAGAGCTGACCACCCTGGTATGGTCAAAAAAAGAGCATCCATCTCCGAGATAGCTCTGGTGCATGGTCTAGTTGATGTTTGGAAGACCTTGAATCCTAAGAGTCCTGGATTTTTTCTTCATCGCATAGCCAATATTCTAGAATTTATATGTTTTTTATCGGACATAGCCTGATGTAATATGCTGGTATGTAGGTGTGTACCAAGATCACTGCAGACCATAACCCCTTATTGTTGTCATTGTAGACACCTAATACTAGCATGGAGGGGCATCGCTTTATGTTTCCCGATCAATCCTCTCTAACTCTGATTAAAGAACTTGTATGACCACCCTGGTGAGGGAATTTATAATGCTGAATTCCAGCTCAGCTTCACCTCAAGTTGTCTGGTATACAATGAAGGCTTACATATGGGGGTGTCATGATGCAGTTAATTCTGGAATTCTACAATTGAATACATCTGAGAAGAATAAGGCATTCAAGCTATGCATACAAGTGAAGAGGATGTGGCCTAATGGCTAGGGTGGTTGATTTCAAATCAGGGGAACCAGTTTTGAGTCTTGGCAATGACGCTCAATATCCTGTGATTCTGGGCAAATCACTTAATATCCCTGTGCCTAACAAAAATGAATGTGTTCTTGTGTAATGCACCTGGTACTCATGCAAAGCACTCTGATACCTTCGGGTCAAGTATGCAATATATAAAACTCTGAAAATAAAATGCAGCAGTTAGTGGAAAGTGTTACAGCAAACAAATGATGGACGGAATGCTGGCAATGCAAACATTCTCCCCCAGTCAAAAGATCTGGGTTAAATCCATCGTTCTTTTGCCCACTACGCCACTCCAGTTAGTGTAACAGCATGTCCAAGCAGTTCTGGATAAAAGTTTAGATGAGAAACCAATCTATCTAGAGTTGTTGAAACTTTGCTGTATACTGGATCGAGGATCTAGGCAAAAGGTGGCAGCTAAGTATTACAGTAAAAAGGCTCTTCAATATGAATATGGCGTGAGTATCAGGAGGGTGCTAGCAAATCAAATAGCAGAAAAGATACACAGAAACTCAATTAAGTGTATTAAGGACAAAGGCGGTATCTCTCATTATGGCAGCTAAGCTATAGTAAGACAACTTAGTGATCTTTACAAAGATATTTATGGCCATACACTACAAATCAGGCAGTCTGAGATAGACAAATATTTACAGAGTGCAAGCTTATCTCGTCTTCACCCATACTAGACCCAAGCTTTGGAGGGAGATATTACTATGCAAGAGATTGAGGTGGCAATTAGATCTCTGCCAGTGGGGAAGGCAGCTGGGAAGGACACTATCCCTCTGGAATTTGTTAAAGCATTTAGTGAGATATGTCTTCCCATATTTATGAGTTTGGTGGCGGGCATTAATAACAGTGGAAAAATTCCAGCTTCTTGGAACTATACCAATATTATTTTTTTCTTAAAGAAAGAGAATCCACTGGAGGAGAGAGGGTCATATCTGTCTATCTCCCTCATTAACTCCGATGCAAAGTGTTAGCTGGCTTTGTCACAGGCAGAGATACAAACAGTCATGTGAATTCAGCAGTAGTGTTGAAATTCAATAGGTAGTAGGGTTGGTATGACGTTTAGATGCCGAAAAGGCCTTTGACAGGGTTTCATGGGCTTTTCTCTGGTCAACCCTGGGTGCCATTGGCATCAGCTGTAGATTTGTATCCCGAGTCAGGATTCTTTAAAGAAATCCTAAGGCAAAGATGGTCCTCGATGGGAACAGTCCTCCATCATTTACTATATGTAGAGGTACCCGCCAGAGTTGTCTGTTATCCCACTTGTTATTTGCCTCTCTTACAGATAGCCATAGCCAAGAAATGGTTGTGGAATTGTCTTCCAATTAGTGTAACAGGATGATGTATTATTGTTAAAATTAATATTCTACCAAAGTTCATTCACCTCTTTCGTGCAATCCCACTTCGTGTTCGTGATTCCGTTTTTTAAATGACTGGAGGCGCCTATTGGTAGCTCTATCTGGGGAGATAGTAGAGTCAGGAGGGATAAATGCTTCATGAAACTTTCGTATAATCGTGGTGGAATCAAACTTCTAGATTCGAAGCTTAATTTATGGGCTGCCTTCGGTACCCGCAGTAGGAACTTGTTAACTGATCATAATCCGGACTCATTGCATTAGCATATCAAATGGCCATGGGGCCGGATTTTAGGTTTCTTCATTGTAGACATTCAGATCCCAAATATTTCAAATGAAACCGGTTCTAGATTATTAATGATATCTCTTGCATATGGAGGAAAATTTGGGCCAAATATCCTGTTCCTTCTACTTACTCGTGTACACCTCTATGGGGTAATTCTAATTTTCCATCGATTTTTCATGATTCATGCTATGGTAAAATTTGGGTTTAAAAACTGTTGGGCAGATTTTCGATATTAATGGGTTTGGTACTTTTTCTACCTTGCAAACACTATATGATCTCTCACAAGCCTATTTTCTAATATTTACAGAGTCATGACTTTTTTTCACATAATCCGCTATATAAAGCTGCCATGAAGAATTCAAATATATTGACTTATTTCTATACTACTGTAGGCAAGCTAACAATCAGGGTACTGTATAAGATTATGTGTGCTTATAGAGATGATGACCTGCCTATGTTAGCTGCTAAATGGAGCAGTAGGCTTGAACAGGACATTCTTCCAGAAGAGATCACCAGAGCCATTGATATTATCAACCGATCGGTTCTCCTAGTCAATCTTAATTTTAAACTTCAGCATTTTAAAACTATTTGCATGTTATATAATACACTGGAAAGAATCTGTAAATGGGCCACTAACAATGTCAATAATAAGTCCTGTTGCCCAAAGTGTGGTCTTCATACTGAAGACATTGTCCATATGTTTGCCAGATGATCTCTGCTGAAAGCTTTCTGGTCTACTGTAGCTCTAGCTCAGTGCCTCTCTTTCTGCCTGGGTTTTGATCTGCAGTTAAATGTGAAAGATATTATGCTGGCATACAAATGTGACATTAGTTCCAGACTATATGTGGTGATTTCTATTGCAATAATTACTGCCCATCTCTGCATCGCAAGATCTTAGACTAATCCCACACCTCGCACAGTACCCAGTTGTTAGATTTTTTAACTCAAGTCGGCTATTCTCAGAGCTCAAGGCATCAAGGGCTATACATGTCTTAATTGTTGAACTTGGGCAGATTTATTTTTCTTTTTCTCTTTAATACCCATAACTTGTATCACCAGTAGTGTTGTTCTTCTTTTGTTATGTTTTTCCTATCAAAGGTGTTATACTATTGCATAATTTTACTATGATTTCTGTGATATTTGTTAGAAATGGGGGTCTCTAGTTGGCAATGGTTTACACCTTTGTACAAGTAGGTACCCTTGCTTCTAGTCAGGATAAGGGAGTTACGCACTTAGACAACCCCTGCTCACCCCTTGGTAGCTTGGCACGAGCAGACAGGCTTATCTTAGAGGCAGTGTGTAAAGCATTTGTGCACACATACAGTATTACAGTGAAAACCCTACAAATGGACACCACACCAGTTTAGAAAAAAATAAGTAATCTTTATCTAAACCAAACAAGACCACAATGACAAAAGTCCACAATACATACACCAAGATATCCTCAAAAATAGGCTATTTGCACAAACAAAGCTTGTATAAACGAATAACTCCACCTGGCGTTATTACGATGTTTTGACGGATGAAAATCCAAAGTACGGAGCTGACCGCGTGGTGCACAGTGTGGGGCGCAGGGTCACACAGATTCCCAAAGAACAGTACCTTGGCAAACAATGAAAGCAAAGATGGGGCACGGCATCGTGGAGGTGATGCTTTGTGGGCGCCAGGCGCCGTCGGTTCCTTACGACCACAGGGGAGGTGATTCGTCGGCTCCTTGCGACCCCAGGGGAGGTGAGGCCTCAGTTCCTTACTACGATGCAGGGGAGGTGAGGAGTCGGTTCCTTACTGTTGTCGGGGAGGTGAGGCGTTGGTTCCTTACTGTTGTCGGGGAGGTGATGTTGCGTTGGAGGCGAGGTGTTGGTTCCTTACGACGGTGCAGTGTCGATGGATTCAGGAAGTCACCCACATCCAGTATCGGCTCTACGATGATGAAGCACCGGCGTCGATGAGGTAGGGGCTGCAGTGTGAGTCGGGACGGTGCTTTGTGAGCGTCACAAGCGGTGCCCTCGGCTATGGTGCAGGCAGCGGCCTCGGTGACGGCATCCAAGTCCTTACGGTGCAGTGTCGGCAGGCATCAAGGCTGCGGTGTAAGTCAGGGCGATACGTAATGCTCTTCACGAGTGATGCCCACGGCTTGGTTGCAGGTCGCAGCATCACTTGCCGGCGTCGATGTTCCAATTTCCCTCTGTGGCAGCTGAAACAGCAGTTCCAGATGCTGAAGTAGAGAGGAAAGGAATTCTTTTATGTCCCTGAGACTTCAGAACAGGAGGCAAGCCCTACACCAAGCCCTTGGAGACCTTCTTCAAGCAGGATACACAGCACACAGCAAAGTCTTGGTCCTCTCCTTGGCAGAAGCAGCCACTGCAGGCCAACCCCAGACAGCACACAGCAAAGGGGCAGTACTTCTCCTTCAGTTTTCCAAGCTAATCTCCTTGGCAGAGGTTCCTCTTGAGTCCAGAAGTATTCCAAAGTTCTGGGGCCCGGGCCCCAATATTTATACAGCATTTTCCTTTGCTCTCTGGTGGCAGAGAGGCTCTGTGCTCAGTCAAAACCAGTTCTGTCCTCTCTGGTCCAGCTTCCCCGAAGGAGGTGGAGACAGCATTATGTAAGGCAGGCAAAGCACATTCAGGTGCAAGGAAATCTCCATTCCCTACTCTAAATGCAGCCCAGGTCTATTCAGCCCAGCCCTGACTCACCCAGGAAAGGTAGGACACATCTCAACCCCCCCCAGTGGCTGTCTACAGTGAATGCACATCCCCAGCCCCTGTCACTCCAAAGCCAGACCGTCAATCCACAAACCAGCAGAGGCACACAGGATGGTTAAGCAAGAAAATACCCACTTTGTAAAAGTGGTATTTTCAAACACACAATATAAAAATCATCTTTACTAAAAGATGCATTTTATATTCTGAGTTCAGGCATACTAAACTCCGTCTTTCTATCTTGTCCCAATGGGAAGTTATACTTATAAGATGTTATAAATAAACTCCCATTCTATCCTAAGGGACAGACTGCCTTTTTAATAGTGAAAAAAAATACACTGTATTTCACTATCAGGACATGTTATACACATCAGTACATGTCCTACCTTTCACATACACTGCACCCTGCCCACAGGCACACCTTGGGCCTACCCTAAGGGTGACTCACATGTAATAGAAGGGAAGGTTAGGGCCTGGCAAGTGGGTGCACTTGCTAGGTCGACATGGCAGTAGAGACTATACGCAGACACTGCAGTGGCAGGTTTGAGAGGCCTTTGAAAGGCTGCTTGTGTGGGTGGCACAATAGGTGCTGCAGGCCCACTAGCAGCATTTGACTTACAGGCCCTGGGCACACACAGTGCACTGTACTAGGGACTTATTAGTAAGCCAATCATGGAAACACCAATCCATATTCACAATTTACGGGGGAGTACTTGCACTTTGGCACTGATTAGAAGTGGCAAAGTGCCCAAAGCATCTAGACCAGCAAAAACGAAACCCAGCACACAGCAAAAATGCAGGAGGTGTAGGCAAAAAGACAGGGGAAAACCACGCTAAGGATGCCAGGTCTAACAATATTCAATTCAAATAAAAAATTATTTAACAACAAAAGGAAAATTGATCATGCCCTGCCTATGCCCCCCAACTCTATTACTTGAGGTCACTTGAGCACCTTCCCATCAGTAGTAGCCGTATACTACTGCTGTCTCCCTTAGGTCACTTCACTACTAAGGAACACCTGCAAATCATGGAATAAATGATACAATATACTGCCTACCAACCTCATAACCAATAACTCTCCCCTTCCAGTTTTTACCTGAGCAGTAGATTATTGTTCGCTACTCTCCCAATGCTTGTGCATAGCAGTTGATGCAAGGGCTTTTGCCAAAGGCACAAACTGCTGGCGGCCCTAATAGCTGCAAACAGGGACAACATCAAAGGAAAAACAAAGTGCTTCTTGTACTGAATTGAGCAGGTGAACCAGTAAACAGATTGGGCTGCATAAAATTTAAGGATGGCAGAGTGAGTGGAAAACTCAAGATAGAGACCAGCATATATCAATACAGTTTATTGATTCACTTGCTAAAGCAGCAGTAAAGGATGCGAAAACCCAACATTCAAGTCTGTGAAGAAGTTACTTCTGCATATAGATTCTCTGTGGGGCATCAACTGTAAAAAAAAGTAAACACTACCTATCCTTGGGCTACCATTCAAAATTGTTTTTATTTACTTTCTGCAGCATGATGTCCCATTGTGGCTAGGATAATGAGGATTGTGTGACCAACTTTGCAATTTTTTAACCTTTTCCATGAGGATGATACACCTGTCACGGAAACAAGATACTTAAATTAATTATCCGAAACAGTGTTTAGGAATACAAATACTACCAACCTAATGGGTGCCTAGGCTTAAATTACATAAGGGAAGACATACATAGTTCACAAATATTATTAATAAAAGTAAACTAAATTGATACACTGTAACAATTATGCAACTGCATTATTTTGTCATTGTCTGTCTTGGGAATGACTGATCAGCAAAGTAGGAGCTCCACAGACTTTCCTATCAGAAGAGAGGGCCTCTGGAATGGGAAATTTAAATGGCAATATTTGACAATATTTGACAGTCAAGGAAAACATGGTGCTCAAAGATTCAGAGTGTGGAGCAATAACTGGCATATCATTAACTAAGAGCTAGTCTAGAGCTAATCCGAGACAATTATCTGAGAGTGAGCTGAATGAAGGATCACCCAAAGCATAAAAGGTCTTGACTATGCTCATCATGTCTACAAACGTATTCACATAGGATTTGCCACTCAAGACACTACTCTGCATTATTTTAAATAAATCAGCTCTTTGCTGTCCATACGGGTAGACCAATTTCAATCTTTTTTCCCATAGACATAGACAGGGATGGTTCCTTTTCCTTGAAGTGGCGAAGGAGATGTGCAAATGTTATTTCTTAGAAAAAGAGACAGACATGATGAATAAGAAAAGAAAAGAAATCGAACCTTAGAGTCATGGAAAACTTAGAGGTCTCAGAAGAAACAAGGGAGGCTGGAGTTCCAAGTGTGGTATCCATGTATCTAGTTATCAGTCTCTTTTCCCATGTAAGCAGCATACATAAGCAGTGCAGTCCTTAGCTATATTCTTCACTGACAGCAATGAATGTGAATGAAAGGCTAGGCGGGTGACCATTGCAGACTTAGACTTTCGTTTCTCATTGCAAAATCTACAGTTGACTAAATGGTTGAATTAGTCTCCTTTCTGTGCCACCTCTTTGTGTACAGCACATATTTCTGTTGCATTACTTTTTCTATTCTAGAATTTTGACTTCATCTTCAGACTGAGGCAGACCATTTGGAGGTAGACCTTTTCACACAATTGTGATGTCCACAAAATTACCCTTATCCACTGTTATGTCTTCTATCTTCTGAAACCTTACGCTATTTGGAGATGAAATGTTCATTCAATCAGGCTCTCCACATTTTGAGAAGAGATACTGGCCCTTTGAACCAGGACAATTGCACCAGCAACACTGACAACCTGGCCAGTGGATACAATGGCAATACAACATGCTAAATACCTTATTACCAGACAGCGAAGTTCTGGTCTCTTTTCCTTTTTCCCTCTGCTAATAAGTCCATGGCTCCTTAAACAAGTAGGCTTCTGTTTGGTCATCTAAATAGTCTTTTTCCATCTCATATATTGTCATAGTTTTTTTACTATTACTGTTTCGGAATTTCCTCTGCCTGTGCGTTTGATTTAGGATGTGGATTATACACAATACAACTCATTACAGAGGTTGGAAGTCATGCTTTTGGTGGTGTTGATATATTAGCAGGCGTCTTGGAATGCCAATTATGTTACCAGTTGTTGGTGTTGGTGCTACAGTTTTGACATGATACTGGAGTCTGAGCCACCTCAACACTCTCCAGAGGTTGAAGACAGTATTTCTGTTTTTCATGCCCAAGAAGTCACAGTCTTTCATCTTCAAGTTAACTTGCTTTCCCAATGCTCAATTCTTATGAACTGAGACATCAAGTGCAGAAAAAGGAATATATGTAGTCTGTAGCTTAACAACTGGCTGATATGTCTGTTGTTAGATGGATGGACTGCACAGTGCCCACTTTAATTGCTTCACCAAACAATTGCAGCATTTGATAGTACAGCATTGCATACCAACAGTTGAAAAATAGTTCTAACTTTTAACCTACCATTTTGGGGATATAGTATCCATTAATTCCAGAAACTCATCCTTCTACCAAAGAAAAATCGAGGAGGTCAAGTGCTAACATTTTGTCCAATCTCTCTTTTTAAAAATGGACCAGTGCATGATGTTAGTGGGACACCTTGCTGAACATTGACATGGTAGTGTGTAATTGTGTTTGTTTTCTTTGTGACAATTCCACCTCAAGTGACTTACGTGAAGGAGATAGGCTGTTTGGATACTTGGGGTGGCCATGGTGTCCTTGTTTCCTTGTACTAAACAGTGGTTACTGCAGGTAATGAATGCACTGTAAGAACAACAAGGGAATCTTCACATGGCAACAGCATCTTCTTCATTACCACCTCCATCTATCTGTTTGAATTATAATCCCTCAGCAACAGTTATCTTTTCGAGACTTATTCCTACATGTTTCAGGTTGGTTTTTCAGATGGACAAGTTAGATCTCAATAAAATAATGTTTATGTGGCTTCCATGACAAACTAGTCTGCAGCAAACTATGAAGACTGCAATGTGGTCCTCATGCTGCCTAAGTGTAAAGAAGTCCCAAACCAGGAAGTAGAGCTTCCTTGTAGAACCAAAGGCATAAGAAGTTGTTGTGGTTGATATTGATGGTTGTGTTTGCCTTTGTCATGATTGGGATGCAACTGTGGTAGGAATGGTTGTTGGTGTTAGTTTTTGAGTTTTTGAAAAGATGGAAGGAGGTGGAGTTTGTGGCACTACAGGTGGCAGAGCACACTGAACAGTGATCTGCACTTCTTCTGTGCCACTCTACTCATGAACAATTACTGGTTCATCTTCCTAGCTTCTAATTGGGCTTTCTGGAACCTTCCTTTTCCTGTCTCCTGTGGCAGGACTCTGGGATACATTCCATGTCACAATCATCTGAGAGGGAGCTTGGAGAAGATAGAGAACGGTCTTTCTTGCTGAGCAGCAGGCTCAAGTTTCTACTCTGCTTCTATCCCCAGATTATTAGGTGTAGAAGACTCTTGTTGCTGTTGAGTTTCCTAGAGGGATTTGATTTGCCGGGACAATTAGATTTTGGGCTCTCTGGTTTTAGCTATAACAGCAGCCACTGCAGCTCTCAGAGATATGGGCATTGGTTTTGATGTTGGTGGTACCATTGTGGATCCATGGATGATCCTCCTTCTCTCCTTCAGCCCAGATGGCTGTGCAACAATTACACTGCATTTCACACCTTGGTGGAAGAAAGAGTGCTTGATGACAGTCATAGTACAGACTTCTCAGTGGCCACTTTCTTGACACAAGCTTCCTTCCTTGGAGTGATATTCTTCACTTAGAGTTGGTCAGAAACACAAGCAATAGCACTTGGCACAGACTTCTGTGAACTCTGCTGTCAGCTAATTCACAGATTTCTGTCTCATCTTGTGCACGTGCAGGCAATAAATATTAGAAGGAAGACAATGAGATTTGCCCATTTTAGTCAATAAAATACAACATCCCCATACCAATACAATACCCACATGTAAATTAACTTCTATTTTTAGATGTGGCACTACTTACATTCCAGAGAGGCTGCATGCCCAAATGAGAGCAATGTAGAGGCAAGAAAAATCAATTGAATTAATGAAAAAATATTTGATGGCCTATTCACGGACGGCATTTTTGGTATATTTAGTACTACTTCAGTAACACTACTCATGCTGTACAAAATTCTATAATCTAATCTCCATCTCAGCCTCTCCTATCTTTTAAATGCAGAGATTTCGACCTTGACTGCAGAGAGCTATGCACATGTATGCCTATGTTTTACAGGTAAATGTGGGAGGGACAGGGAAGTGGCTAGAAAATGGGGAATACTTAATACAAAATGGAGGGTGGTTTAGAGAGGAGTAAGGAGGGGACTATGGGAAGGCTAAGGTGGGTTTGTTTTAGGGAGAGCTACGGTGGGGTTTTGGGAGGGACATGCACCCACACACATAAGAGCAAGACCATCCCTTTTCACAAACTACACTTCTAAAGTCACTATAGCCAAATAGGAGCCAGGAAATATAGATAAAAAAAGAAAAATGAACACAAGTAACTTTAACTATAATCACTCACCCACACACTTTTTCTACTAAATGATGTGTGCAAACAAAGAAGGAAGTACAAAGAGCAAAGACAAAATGAGTGGCTGCACAACATACACTGGCTGCACAAAATGGTGGTAAACACATGGCAAGCAATAAAGGAGAAATGAAGAATAAATACAAAATGGCTGCTCCTGAAATACACACACATACTGGATCTACAAAATTGCGGTTGATCAAATAAAGAGTAAAGACAACATGACTACTGTTCCCTGGCTGAGGCCCATTCCTCTCCAACAAAATCTTGCAGAACTGTAGTGAGAGGATTGCACAAATATATATGCAAAATGTCCTGGGACCACCCGTAGGCCTATACACACCACCAGTAAAGCAGCAACCATTGTATAAATAAAATTCAACCAAGATAAAGAATATAATAACAGTACAACAACATCGAAACTTTAAAAATAAATTAAACTTTAAAGATGCCCAAAAACTAACAGACATAAGCAACAAGTACCCCATCTGAAGAGTTTTGCAGAAAACATAATTTGTAACCATCTACATATACAGAAACTCACACATAAAATAGAAGGAAAGCACAGAGGCAGAAGGTGTCTGAGAATAAAGGAAAATGGCTAGCTACATAGAACTAAACCCACCACGTGTCGTAATTTTACAAATAACAGTGTTGCTTCATTGGGGCAAATGTAATATCTACAAATCTTTAATACAGGTTCTTTGGGCCTCATTTCTGAGTTTTTGCCATCGGGCAGCACTGCGGCCTTCCTGCAACGCTGCCCTACGGCAAAAGAAAAGGGCAGGAATGTGCCGTATCTATCAGAAGCTGCCTATTCCTGTCCTTTTCCCCTGCGCTGGCGCACAATTGGCTGCCACGCGCCAACGCAGACACCTTTGCACCATGTTGCAAGTGTGACTGCATTGCAGGGTTGATTATTTTGGTGCAGGAAGGGAAACCTTCCTGCACAAAAACAATCACAGGAGGATTTTACTCTTTCTATGTGTGTTGCAGAATGCAGCACACATAGAAAAAGGAAAAACGATAAGAAATAAAGATATTTCTCCTTGTTGTGCCTCCCTTACGCCTCCCAAGGGGAGGCGTAAGTTTTTTGCTCTGCCTCAGAGTTACGATTTCTCGTAAATCTGGGGCAGTGTCAAAAAAACATGGATGTTGCTGGGAATGCCCCCAGCAACACCCAGTGCATGCCCCTTTAACGCAGAAAACTGTGTTAAAGGGAACGATATTTACAAGGGAGCATTAAGCCAAAAAAAGTGGCTTAGCGCTGCCTGGTAAATATGGAGCAGGCTCCTGCGCCACTGGAGTGTCACAAAACGTGACGCACAGGCGGCGCAAGGGGCTTATAAATAAGCCCCCAGTTTGTAAAATCTGGCAAGAGGAGTCCTTTAAACATGGCCTGAATCATTAAAGGTTATCATGCATCTTATATTTAACGAAATACCCTATACATATTTACCACTACTGACAAGTAGACTGACCGTGCTGTCGATACAGAGCGTTCAAACGAATTGCAGCACAAGGTTTTACATGCAAAGAATCTGCATTAAAGCATTGCAGATATTACATTTCCTCTGATTAAGTGACACTGTAACTTATAAAGTTGTGAAACAGGTTTTGATTTTAGTTCTGTGAGATAATAAGCATTTGAATATTGCTCTGAATGAGCACAAAGTATTACAATTTCACATTTTGAAATAATCCTCCGCTTTAGTCTTTGTGATTCATGGATGCTCATTGTCATTAGAATCCTCTGAATCTGTGTTCAGAATTTTAGCTTGGTACAGTTTGGAAGGCACTTTACATGCTCAGAGGTTCACCTGGGAGTCTACTATCCAGGATCTCTCTCCCTTTTTGACTAAGCTATATTTTATTTGATTCCTTCTAACTTGTTATCCCCTGCACAGAACAGCATGAAATTGAGCATTCCGTAGCTCAGCTGCCTTTGCTGTGTTCCAAATTTAGTGCAGATCCACCCATGAAACTAAACTTACAGGTAAATCAAACAGTGCCTATTCAGTGGGAAGTCTATCTCACCCTTAACGACACAGTCCTGTCTGGGTGAAGGACAAATACTTGTGTCTCAATTTCATGAATATTGAACTCGTGGGAACCACTGGTGCTCCTAGTGTAACAGTCACTCTTCCTTGGTATCACGAATTTACTAAAACTATTAAATCTTTCCTGAAAGTCTAAAATGTTTAAATGGGACTGGATCTTGGCCTCCTTGTAGCATTAAATTGTAGCCTTAATCAGCAGCACCACCAACAATGCCGAGAAGACTCTTCCTTCTTTTGTAGAGAAAGTACTGCATGAAACTCATTAGCGACATGACAATGCCCTGTAAGTTTTACTGCATCCTACACTATGGAGGGGTACCTAAGAAAGATCTAAAAACATCAGTAAATACAAAAGCAAACAGCTGTGCCATTGATAAAGTAAAGTCAGATTGCATTATGTCAGTCCTTAAAGAGCTCCACGAGCTCCAGTGTAGCAGTCAATCATACTTAAAATACGTTGCAGACAAAAAGGACTAAAAATGCTGTGACACATGGTTCACCGCTCGAAGCACAGCCATACCTTTCAAATTCAGATCAGGCAAGTATAAGATTGCCATCTAAGCCAAATTGAATCACAAGAAATTCCTGGGCAGAAACATCAAAGTGATGCACCCGCTCTCCAAACCTAAGCTACACTAGATGAGGCCTTAAGATCCAACCTTCCATCCCTCCTCTACTTTATGAAGGGCCCAGGAGGTTTCAACGAAGAACAGATTCCAACAAATTCATGGCGGCAATCAAGAGATGCCTTAAATTCTCAATAACAATGGCCATAATCTTACTTCTCATCTGAAGGTGAACAGTAGGGTGACCAACCGTCCGTAAATTTCACGGACTGCCCGTAATTTGGGCCTCTTGTCCGTTGTCCGTAAGGGTTTCTTCCACGGACGCCTTTTGTCCGTAATTTCAGACATTGGCGTGAGCTGCCCCCTGCAAGCAGCCTTTAACTCTCACTGCAGGGGCCAGCTCAGGCTCCTGCTGTGATCTGTGGCCTGCAGCAGCCCCTCCCCGACCTGGCACAGACTGCTATCAGGCCCATTATCATTCTGTATGTTGGCCTAATTATCACATACAGAATGATAATGGGCCTCTCTGCCCAGTGACAGCATTTCAGATCGGGTGTTTTTAGGTCGAGCCTAGAGCAGCGCTTGCTCGACTTTTAGTAAGGGTGTTTTCAAAGTGCTACCAGAGGCTTGTGCTGGCCTCAAGCTTGCGTGCATGTGCGCGTGAACGCGCGCAGCCGCCATCTGTCTTTTCTCCGTCACGGGTAATTAAGTGCATCGCGATCACTTTAACTTTCGGCGCCCGCGCAGCCAATGCTTTTCACGCGCGCTTGTTTGGGTTCTTATTAAAAAGTCAGTTTTCAGCCACATGACCGCAGTTAACCGAAGTAAATACAATTTTAAGAATTAAAGGGCTTGCTGTTAAGCCAGCCAGTGTCTTTCTTTTTGGAAATGGCACAGCTGGAATTTAAGCCACTCCTGTTCGTTTTAGTGACGATCGTCATGTATTTACATTCTATTTTTAGTGACTTTCGTTATGTATTTACATTATATGTTTTTTTGAGGCACATTTTTACCGATGCGGAGACTCAAACTCAGTTGTTTCCCAGGTCCGCAGTCGGCAGCTTTGGAGGTTACGCCACAGCCTCTCTTTTGCTAGGCGTAGGCGTCAGGGTGTTTGGCTGCAACGTCCGGTTTTTTTCTCCATTGAAGCGAGCAGCCTGCTTCCTCGGGACTGTCCCCTCGTCTCCATTATCACTCTTCAGTGGTGGGGGGGAATTGGACTGACTGTCTTTGTGCTCTTTGGCGTGAATTAGTGAGGTTAGTGCGTAAAAAAAGTTCTTTTACTCCCTTTACCCTTGCTTTTCCAAACCAGATGGTAACCCTGCACTTTCATTTCAGCTCCAAGGAAGGAGTTGTCCGTCTGGCCGGAGGGTTTCCAAGTGGCAATGTGAGCTTTTGCTCAGTGGCTGTAATCCGGCAAACCCCAGATTGCCGGCCATGTTATCAGGTTTTCTGCCACTTGCATTCCATTGGGCTGCATTTCAGGGGGTAGCAGGCATTTAACTGCCAGGCAGGATTAACATGCGACTCCCCCGGGCAGGCAGCAGATGAATTTCTGACACTTCAGTGAAAAACTAGTCATCAATAAATATTATGATTTCCATGAAGCACGGGAGTAGAAATGTGCCACCGTAACTTGTCTTGTGATTAAATAGGGAAAAATACGTGCGCAAACCTGATGATAAAAAGCAGAGATTCTTCATTGTACGTGCTATGTGCACTCGTGCAATGCTCTTTTTAAAATATAGTTTGACCTGCCTAGCATTGATTGAGCCATGCTTCCGAATCATTATTCCATGGGTGGGTGGGAGCCTGGGAGGAAGGGAGCTGGGGGTGGAGATTAGGAAAGCGGCAAGAGGGATGCACAAAGTGTCACTACTTCTCATCCCACCCCACACAGCCATTTGTATATATTTGTTTATGGCAGTGTAGAGAGAAGGAAGGTGCTTTCCAGTGCATGTCAAAGGAGAGCCTGCATTGGTCTTGAAAGCAGGCACCCTTCTCGTCACTGACTTGCTAACGATGCTGATAAGCGCATTTATTTTACTCAGGCATGGTGACGTGCAAAGTCGTGCGCCGACTCAGGGAAAACACACTCCAGACCGGCTAAGATCGAAAATGAAATGAAAGTCGGTAGTTCAACTTCATTTTTCCCAATAATTGCATGTTGTTTTGTAGTGATCTCAGTATTTACGATGACAGCGTTAAAAGTGAAAACGTGTTCGCTTTTCTGCTTAAATACAACACATGGGTGAAAAATGCACAATGTACTGTACTGAGTAGACAGCACTGCTCTACAACATAGCTTAAAGACATTGGCAGAGGCATAGCTCAGGCTAAACACTTATAAGGTCCCAAAGGCGAGACCTATTGGCTATGCCAATGCTTGTTTTCATTGGGGTAGAGGGGGCATGTAAGATCTGAAAAGCCTTCAGCTTTGATCTTTTCTTCACTTTTTTTTTTTTTTTAATATGCAAACGCAGGTGTTCAAGTTTCACTCCCATACTCAACAGATGCAGTGAGTGCAAGATTCTCTCAACCTAATGTAAACTTATTTTGACTTGTGCTTGTGTTGGTTGTCTATTTACTTATGCACTATTGCACGACTTCCTCTGGTGTGTATGCAAAACGTACCTTTTGTCCCGAATTTTTGCCCTGAATTCTGACCTTCTGTCCTGAATTTTTGTCCTGAATTTTGACCCTTTGTCCTGAATTTTTGCACTCACTGTCCTGAATTTGCACCCATGCCAGTTGGTCACCCTAGTGAACAGCCATAGCTCCAGAAACAAAATCGTAGCTGCCAACGATTATCCAAGGAATCTTGCTGTGAGGAAGCATGGGGGACTTCACTTCCCGTCTACCCCTGCGCGAGGAAGCGCTCTTATGTGCCACACCAGCATGCGTAGCTGGGCGTGCGAGGGCCGCGCCCCGGCAAAGCCCAGACCAAGGGCGGGCCAGTCCATGCCCGTCAGAGCCCGATGGAGGTTGGGCTGGGTCACCCCTCTAACGTGTGTCCAAAGGGAGCTGCGCGCACGCAGTGAAAAATGGGGAAAAGAAAGGCCATCCCTGCAGATTGAGGAGGTGAGTCGATTAACACCCTGGACTCCTTTCTGTTAAGAGCTTCTGACGCCTTTGAGAAAGAGATTGTATGCACTGCCCGCAGGCTCTCCATGGGGGAGTCTGCCCTGTCATTGGTACCACCCACCCTCGGGGAATATTCAGGGGAGCCCTCTGTGACGAGTACAGTCACTCCAGCTGAATATTTGAGTAATACCCGCCCCACACACTCCAACAAGGCCATTAGATCACCCACAGAACCGCCAATGAAGAAGAAAAAAGGCTGGAGACTGAATAAACGCAGTAACACTGATATGGCCCCCATTCCGCTCCCCCAAACAGATCAGAAGGACTTACTCCTTAGAGTTGAACATATAGTTGTAAAACTTTTGCAGCCTGTTTCAGAGAGACTCTCTAGACTAGAGTCTACTTTAGCTTCATTCAAGTCAGGAGGGGGTAGCCTCCCAGAGAGAGCAACTACTAACCAGGCTCTTACCACAATCACCTTCAATGACACGGCTCTGGCAGAGCCGGTTTTGTGCCCGTTGAACATTGTCTCCAACACGTCAGCTGGTAACTCTCTAAAAGCTAGCGGCGCCCTGAAGGGTTTAAACCATCGCCCCAGTCCGAGTGAATTACTAAGATCACCTCAATTGCTCCATAACCCAATTCCACGATCTTTCCCTCCATACGTCATTACAACAAGGGAGGCTGATTTAATACCGAGTTACTTATGTGGGCCTCCTAGCCAACAATCAAGAATGGAAGGCACCAGAAACATTGAGCGGAAAGGACAAGATGAGCTTTCTGGGCCTGGACCCCAAACGAGACTTGACCTGCCACCAGCATCGTATCCCTATGTCATTATCATGGCTAAAACCCCAGAGCTGTAGGGCTCACAAAAGGAATCCACTGAACAATTATTTTTAAAAGCCCGCCATTGGATTTGTAGACACACGGAAGGGCGGTCAGAAGCTTTTATAAGCATTTTAATGGAAAGGCAAGTGGGCTGGGTGGTAAAGTCAGATAAGAAATTCAGGGGAGGCTGTGTTGTTTTAAATTGTGAATCACACATTATGGCCCGGAATCTTTTAAGCATCCTACCTAAGGCCCTTCCCCTGCGTCTCAGATATTCGCCCTGCCTCAGGGCTTTTTTTTACAAACCTGTAATTCAAATTCCATGGGGAAAGGGATCTAGGGACCAGGCAAGTCACCCCCATTTCATGAAAAACCAACAACCATTGAGGCCATTTCTTATTCCTATACCAACTAGTAACTATTTTTTACCGCTGGCTGTTTGGAAGCCTGCGATTCACAGATGATGAATGCGACCTCCCAAAACACAATTCTTAATGGTGATAGAGAAGGGATTGAGTATCGAACGTTAACCAATGAGGAAAATGACCAGTTAACGATGATTGTGTGGAATATCGCAGAGCTTGGCTCAAAAATGTCCGATCAAATATGGTTCCAATCACTTCCTATGATATTATTTGTTTACAAGAAACGTGGGAATTAGCCCCTTATATGTGGACGGATATCGTACCTTCTATACCCCAGCGATACAGTCAATATCAGGCTGTGCAAAGAGTGGTGTATTGACGCTACTAAAAAACACCTTGAAGCTACAAGTTTTATCCGTATGCAACGATACACCATACCTCAATATATTACATTCATCAGGGCCATGGGGTGATACCACTCTCCTAATAAATTACTACAATAACAACTTTGCGGGTGAAATGGCAAAAGTGGTCGATATGTTGTTGGGGAAATTAACTGTAGCTATTCAGAACTGCAAGAAGACACCCAGTATTCTGTGGGTGGGTGACCTTAATGAGCATAGCTGCACAGCGGCATCCAATATGAATTGTGGATTGATCGACGAGGAAGGGAAGGCATTGCGAATTTTACCCATAACCCGCATGGTGAAGCCTTCAATAGACTCCTTTTCATGCTAGACCTAGAAATAATTAATCCTATTACTGTGTCCACAGGCCAGTTGGAAAATACCTTTGGATCCATGTCCCTTGGATCGAACATTGATTGTGTAATTACCTCTGCATCCCTTAACAAGTCTATCACTGATCTAAAAGTAACCTTCTCTAGATTCAGTGATCATGCGGCAATCACAGGCCATCTGGCCTGGGAAGGGATTCACGTCCAACATACAACCCACATAAAACCAAGAATATCTAGGAAAAATGGTATCATGTTAAAATGGGGCAAAATAGATATGGAAAAACTCGTCCCTTTAGTAGTCACAAATCAATATAATCAAATCATGATATGCCTTGAACCGAATAATGATCCAACTAAGATTGTGACAGCCTTCGAGTCAATACTGTATGAGGTAAAAAATAAGTTAACGAAAAAGGGTACAGTAGCCAAATTGTTAGAAATGGGGGTCTCTAGTTGGCAGAGGTAGGTACCTTTGTCCGAATAGAGACCCTTGCTTCTAGCCAGGATAAGGGGGATACACTTCTGAAATAACCCCTGCTCACGCCCTTGGTAGCTTGGCACGAGCAGACAGGCTTATCTCAGAGGCAGCGTGTAAAGCATTTCTGAACACATACAGTAATACAGTGAAAACACTACAAATGGACACCACACCAGTTTAGAAAAATAAGTAATCTTTATCTAAACCAAAACAAGACCAAATGACAAAAATCCACAATACAGTAATACAAATATGACTTTCAGATGGTAGAAATAGTTCAGTTCAAAGCAAATTTCAGATGCAACACTTTTCTCACAAAGTACCTTGGATGCGTCACGCAAACAAACAAAATGGGCCGCAGGGAAGGGGATGTTTCGGTTCTTTACACTCAGGGAAGGTGATGAGTCGGTTCCTTGCTCCGGGGGAGTTGATACGTCGGTTCCTTACTGTAACGCAGGGGAGTTGATTCGTCGGTTCCTTACCGAAGAGGAGGTGATGCGTCAGTTTCTTACTACATGGAAAGGTGATGCGTCGGTTTGTTACTGCGTCCCTCAACGATGCGACAAACTTGGCGCCTCGATGCGATGCGACGATCCAGAACGATGCGTGAACTCTTGCAGCTGCACAGCAGGCCTTGCGTCGAAATCGGTGCGATGATCTCGGACTTCAGAGATCGGTGCACTCGATGTGGCATGCAGCGATTTCTCGAGCCGCGGCAGGCGTGGCGACGATGCGTCAGTTCCTTGCTACGGGGGAGGTGAGGCGTTGGTTCCTTATTGCAGCGCAGGGGAGGTGATGCATCGGTTTCTTACCGGAGAGGAGGTGATGCTTCAATTTCTTACTGCATGGGGAGGTGAGGCGTCGGTTTCTTTCTGAGTCCCTCAACGATGCGACAAACTTGGCGCCTCGATGCGATACGACGATCCGGAACGATGCGCGAACTCTTGCAGCCGCACAGCAGGTCTTGCGTCGAAAATAGTGTGATGATCTCGGACTTCAGAGATTGGTGTCCTCGATGTGGCGTGCAGCGATTTCTCAAGCCGCGGCAGGCGCAGCGACGATTTCTTCGGTGATGTGTCGGAAACCGGTGTGGATACGATTCGCTTCTCGAAGTTGCTTTACTTTTCCAGCTCCCAGCGAAAAACAGTCTCTAGAGGTCCAAATAACAGCAGGCACCTCTTTTCAGGTCAGAACTCCCAGCAAGGCAGTTCAGGGGAGCTGGTGGTGAAGTCTTTGTGTCCCTGAGACTTCAGAACAGGAGGCAACCTCAGTTTCAAGCCCTTGGAGATCTTCTTCAAGCAGGGGACAAAGCAAACATCAAAGTCCTTTTCTCCGTTCCTTGGCAGCCAGTAACCACTGCTGGCCAACTCCAGATAGCAAACAGCACAGGGGCAGTATTCCTCCTCAGCTTCTCTGGCTCTTCCCCTTGGCAAAGGTTCCTCTTGATTCCCAAAAATGATTTAAAGTTCTGGGGTCTGGGCCCCAATATTTATACTACAAAATCCTTTGTTCTCTGGTGGCAGAGAAGCCCTGTGCTTGGTCAAAACCGGTTCTGTCCTCTCTGGTGCAGCTTCCTGGCAGGAGGTGGAGACAGCATTGTCCTTGGCAGACCAGGCCCATTCAGGTGAAAGGAAATCTCCTCCCCCTACTCTAAACGCAGCCCAGGTCTGACTCATCAGGCTCTCTGGAGCCACTGCTCCTACCCAACCCCTGTCATCCAAAAGCCAGACATGCAATACACAAACCTAGCAGAGGCACACTGGATGGCTAAGAAAGAAAATACCCACTTTCTAAAAGTAGTATTTTCAAACATAGAATGTATAAAATCACCCTCACTACAAGATGCAATTTAACATTCTAAGTTCAGGCATACTAAACTTTATTTTCCTACCTTGTTCCCAGGGGTAGTTATGTTTATAAGATGTTATAAACAAACTCCCCATTCTATCCTATGGGAACAGGTAGCCTTGCAATAGTGAAAACAAAATTGGCAGTAATTCACTATCAGGACATGCCATACACACCAGGGCATGTCCTACCTTTCCCACACACTCCACCCTGCTCACTGGGGTACCTTGGGCCTACCATAGGGGTGACTAACATGTTAGAAAAGGGAAGGTTAGGGCCTGGCAAGTAGGTACACTTGCCAAGTCGACATGACAGTACTAGACTGCAAACAGGCTCTGCAATGGCAGGCCAGACTTACATTTACAGGCTGCTTATGTGGGTGGCACAATCAGTGCTGCAAGCCCACTAGCAGCATTTGATTTACAGGCCCTGGGCACATACAGTGCATTGGAATAGGAACTGACTAGTAAATCACACCAGCCAATTATGGAAACACCAATCCATACATACAATTTACAGGGATAGCAAATGTACTCTAGCACTGATCAGCAGTGGTAAAGTGCCCAGAGTCCTAAAACCAACAACAATAGGTCAGAAACAGAAGGCCATAAAGCAAAAAATCTGGGGATATACCCGCTGTAAAAGCTAGGTCTAACACAAATCAATTACCCCACTATGGCTTGACCAAAATTGTACCAGATCGCTTTCAAATTTACATAAGGCCATTAAGACCGAACCTTGAGACAGGGAACAGGTTAAGCTATTACGAAAGCTTCATAAAGATGCTAGGAAGGCCAGATCACAAGTACTAAAGGAGGAAGCCTGGGAACAACTTCGGCAGGCCTCTAGCTTAAAAAACTCAAGGGTTTTTTGGAAGTTAATCAATGCCCCATTTTTTAAATCATCCCTCGACTCCAACCTAGACAGCCATGTGGATGAAGATTCATGCATGGCTTACTTTTCAAAAACGTTTGGAATCGGGAGTAAAGGAAAGCAACTGTCTTTGAACAGTATCAGTTCTAATCTACCCCATGTCCTTAGTTTTAGTCTTTTAGAGGTAAGAGAAGCCCTTTCCCAATGTACAAATAACAAGGCCCCGGGCCCAGATGGCACCCCAATAGACCTTTTTTTCTGAGCCCCTGGACCTTTAGGCCCCAGTACTGACCAATGTTTTTAACAAGGTGGCTAAGGTTGGCCCACCGGAGTCATGGTCAAAATCTATTATAATCCTGATATTTAAAAAGGGGGAGAAATCAGAGCCAAAAAATTATAGGCCTTTCTCACTCCTGGATAGCACGGCTAAGCTCATGGGTCGGGTCCTTCTGAATAGATTGGAAGAATGGGCTACAAGTAACAATGTCCTGATCCCTTCCCAGTACGGTTTTAAGAAGGGGAAAGGTACCCAGGATCAATGTTTAAATCTGAGTCTCCTCATCGCCAAATATTCACAAGTTAATCAAGGCACTCTTTATTTGGCCTTGATAGACCTCTTAGCAGCGGATCACTGACAGAATATCGAACACACAAATATCGTGTGGACAGAATATCGTGTCAAAAATATCGAGCACAAGAATATCGAGTAGGTAAGTGCAAATAGATAGGTATAAATTTACTATTCTTAACTCCAGATCTACGTACCTTGAAGATATATATATCGTCAAAGTACATATATGTGGAGTTATATATAGTAAAACTTTACTTACCCATAAGAAATGACCTTCACGATATTCTTATCCTCGATATTTTTGACACGATATTCTGTCCCACGATATTTGTGTTTTCGATATTTTGTCCACATACCCTCAGCAGCATTTGATTGCGTGGCTCATCATCATTTGTGGAGTATTATGAAGGACATGATGGTAGAGGAGGCTATTATCCTTTTTATTAGACAACTATGCTCCAGGGCAGCAGCGTGTGTCCACTATGGGAAGCAGGGAGAGTGCACTAGGGGGTTCCCCATTAAAAGGGGGGTCCGCCAGGGGTATGTCCTTGCTCTGTTTCTCTTCTCTTTGTACACTAATGGAATTGAGGCCCCTCTGTTAAATTCAACCCCTGATGTCCCAAAGATGAACAAAGTCTGCATTCCCATCCTGCTCTGCGCTGATGATGCGGTTTTAATAGCACGCACAGGTCTGGTGCTTCAGAAGCTTTTTGACATCTATGTTAACTTTATGTATAAGTTAGATTTGCAAACCAATTACACAAAATCCTTTATGTTAGTGACTGGGCTGAAGGTGAAGAAAGACCCATCTTTCTATATAGCGGGCGGAGAGTGGCTCTGACAGACACGTTCTCCTACTTAGGGGTGACATTCGATAGTGCCCTAATATGGTCCCACATGGTGAGAAACACAGGCTTAATGTTGTAAAAAAGTATTGGCACTCTACTATCTTTTACTAAAAAGCTAGGCTTCAAACCCTTAAATGTAGTAAAAAAGGTATATTCAGCCAAGTCCATTGCAGTAGCAACCTATGGAGCTGGTGTGTGGGGTCATACAAAGAACGCAACACTGCAAACAGTGGAAAATCTTTTCTGGAAGAAACTGATGAGTCTCCCTAAAAGTAGCTCTTACTACAATTGCCATATTGAGCTGAATGTTCCTTATATATCAGACCAAATATCCCGGGCTCCAATCCTTTTATGGCACTCCTTATGGAGAAGGGATTCTGACGATTTAACCCAGCAGTTCCTGGCGGATTGCCTCGCTTTGGAACACGCAAAAAACATTTCATGGCTATTTTACTTTAAAAACAACTTGATTGCCCTAGGTTTAGAAACTATTTTCTAAACACTGAGGTCAAAAAAGCGATTAAGAAGCGCTTTTTAACCTTTACGGCAGAAAATAGGAATCGACTCAACAGCTCCAAATGTATGGTGCAATCAAATTGTGAGGGACCGCCACTTAACGAGGAGCAATTCTCATATTTGACGGCTGTGACAAATCCGCGCCATAGATTTGTACTGTTGAGATTTAGTTAAGCCTAATTCCCTGATTGTTGGGTTACCCACCAGGCATTCATTCTTTACAACCACCTGCCCCTGCGATGGGGCGTGTAACACATCTCACATACACATTTTATTCTTCTGTAAGTTTTATCTTGTACAAAGTAAAAGATTTATTCTGCCAATCATGCTCAAACACAATTTTAGACAATCTCGTTTTGGTCTGTCGTTTTAAAAACGCTGGCAGATCATTTTGTTTGCAACTGTGTTGCACCTTTTTATGTCTTTCCTTAAAGTCCAGAAGACTGTATACTCACCCTGAATGAACTATAGCCTCCTTTTTAGTGTTTTTATATTGTTTTTACTGTTTCCTACATTTTATGAAATTATTGATGAATTATGTATTTATTCATGAACGTTTATGATCTGTAAACACAGTTCGAATAAAGTAATTTCAAGTCAAGTCAATCGTAAGTGCTGAAAAGTGACTGGAATGTGTTGAAACGACATAAACAACATCATGATTTTTGAACCCCCAATTTCACAATTTCTACACAGCAGGGGCAAACATACTCAAATGATGTTCACTCAGATGCAGGCAAAGCCATAATGCAGAACTTGACTGCATCCTTCTGTTGCTGTGAGGTTGTGGTGTTTGTGAGAATAGACACATACAGGGGGAGATTTTCAAAACTTTGCGCTGGTTTAGCGTCACAAAAGTGGAAAGCACTCTTTAAGTAGCGCAAAGCAGCGCAATGCACTGCTTTGCGTTCAGTCGCGGCTCCTGGAGGCAGTGCTGCGGGGCGGTGGGGCAGGGCGGGGGAGGGTCAAGGTGGGGGGTAGTAAACTCTGGCATACGGCCGAACGGAGGTAAGTACATAAATAAATAAATAAAACAAATTACATTGCGCGTGCTGCAACGCCAAATGGCGATGCGGCACGCACAATGTAATTCGTTTTATTTATTTATTTATGTACTTACCTCAGTTCGGCCGTATGCCGGAGTTTACTACCCCCCACCCTACCCCTCCCCCGCCCCACCACCCCGCAGCACTCCCTCCAGGAGCCGCAACTGTTTGCTTTACTTTGCGCCGAGGGGGCGTTAAATGGGTGTACATGGGCGTTCCCATGCAACCACCCATGCCTTTTGATGCAAAACCATATTTACAAATATTTGTAAACATGGTTTTGCGCCAAAAGTTAACGCCCCTTCAAAGGAGGCGCTAACAAGAGAAATGCTCTCATTTCTCCATGCTTTTCTGACTTTTCATGCGTGCTGCACTGTGCAGCACGTATGCAAAGTGGGAAAAGCTTTGCATCGTGCCTTGCATAGTATTGTGTACTGGAAGGATATCCTTTCTGTACAAAACCTAAGCTACTCTCATGCACACACCCTTGTGCTGCGGCGCTAAGCTGTTTGCATGGCGCACGGCAGCTGAAATCAGCGCCGGCGCAAGGGAAAGGGGAGGAGAGAGAGATATCTCTGAAGATATGGCTCTCTCCTCCTCCCTCCCTGTCGTGCAACGCGGCGCAGCCTCGCGGGGGGCTGCGCTGCTTTGCGCGACTTTTTTGAAAATCTCCCCCCTTGTGTGCTGTTTACACACTAGTCTGTATATCAGTTTATAGAAAATGATTAGCAACCATGATTTATAGCGCATTAAAAAAAGCCAATTCACCTGATTGCCTGTGAATAAATACAAAAAGGCAAATCGAGAATCTTTGAGCCAAATCAATAGTTAAGATCCTCGTTCTTACTCCCGTGCGACTTGCGATGTGGAGGCATCTGGAGGTTTGCGTCCAAATTTCTATTCCAAATGGAACATTCAGAGTTTGTTAACTCACAATCAGGAAAGCAATAACAGTAGCACGTTAAACCCAATTCTTTGGCATGGAACTTGGAAGGATATAGTGATAGCACACCGGGAAAGGTCTAACCCTGCAGTGTTGTCAATTCCAGGTTTGACATTACTGCATCAATTTACCTCTCAAGGATGGGCCGCCTTTATGGTTTTGGACCTTTTGAGTGAGCATATGAAGGCAAAATCATTAGTCATCATCATCATCGTCATCAACATTAGTCACTTAGGGCCATATTATCAAGAGGGGCGTTAAAATTATCGCCGCTTTAGCGGCAGGAAACTGCCGCTAAAGCGGCGATAATGGGCTTGATAATATGCCCTTGAGAATTCCCATAGAAGCCCATGTTCTGGTGTGAACATGGGCTTCTATGGGAATTCATAAGGGCATATTATCAAGCCCATTATCGCCGCTTTAGCGGCAGTTTCCTGCCGCTAAAGCAGCGATAATGTTAACGCCCTCCTTGATAATATGGCCCGCATTCTTATATGTAACATCAACAGGTGTGAGGTTTTCTTCCCATTTACGAAAAAAAGCATTGCTTACTACTACTTCTGTGCACTTATAAACTTCAAAATTGAGGACATTCAACAACTCTGCTTTTTAAAAATAAACTAAATAAAGAGTGCCCTCTTTTTGAACAAGGGGCATATTAGCAAGACCCACGTTAAAATTATCGCCGTTTTAGCGGCAGGAAACTGCCGCTAAAACGGCGATAATGGGCTTGCTAATATGCGTATGGAATCTCAATAGAAGCACAGGTTAGATGTGCAGGACATCTAACCTGGGCTTCTATTGGAATTCCATAACGCATATTAGCAAGCCCATTATCGCCGTTTTAGCGGCAGTTTCCTGCCGCTAAAACGGCGATAATTTTAACGTGGGTCTTGCTAATATGCCCCTATGGGGCATATTAGCAAGAAGAGGCGATAATCATCGCTAACCCTGCTTAGCGTGATTTATTTTATCGCCGGCTATCGCTGGAATATATCGCCACGCTAACGCTGTATTAGCAACGATTAGCGCTATGGCGATGAATATTCCAGCGATAGCGGGGAAATGGGCCAACATCGCTGAAAAACCAGCGATGTTGCATGGAGAAGGAGAACACCTTGCTGATACGACCCTGTGGTCGTATCAGCATAATCCACCCCCATGTTAGGTATGGCTAACACCTGCTAATTGCAGGTGTTAAATAAATGGCGATGACCTCGGTTAGCGCGACTTTTCACGTCGCTAACTGGGGCCATGGCCACCTTGCTAATAGGCGATAGGCCTGTTAGTGAGTGTTTCCCAGGTTTGTTCGTCGGGAACGCCCACTTTGCATGTCATTAGCGATAAATATCGCTGACATGCAAAGCGGTAAAAAAACGGGCGCTAATGCCCGCAAACTTTCGCTAACTGCTGTTAGAGATAGTTTGCTGATAGGGCGATGTAAATATCGCCGCTTTAGCGGCAAAAAGTGCCGCTAAAGCGGCGATAGTGCCCTTGCTAATATGCCCCTATGTTCTTTGAGGCACGGAACTTGTTGGCTAAAAGTAAACTTCTAGCTTCCAATGTGAGCTAGGCCTTAGTGGAGGTTCACCCGAGCATGAACAGAATAATGCACTGTGTCATCGACAGAGAAGACTGATGGACACAAGGTAAGCCCACAGAAAGTAGGGAGTAGATGAAGTCTGTGAAAAACGTCAGTGCCCAGGATTCTAGAGTGATTTAAACTGGTTTGGGAGAGTTTAAAAGGTCTCTTCACGTGCTAGGAAAGGCGTCTCATAAAGCTCTTTGAACAGCTGAACTTTTCATAAAAATTACGATTTTCTAGGTATGATTTTGCATTGACGTTACTCGTTATCACCATATTACCGTTTATGTTTGCTGCCGCAAAAGACACTGACACCCATGACATGCAATGTAGCAAAACAGTATAACCTCACCGTATATAGTAATATGCTAAATGGTTCATCTGTTAGAATAACTTGCAAACGGGAAGTCCATGTATTCCATAAGACGTGTCCCTAAACGTAAGGCATTTTATTAGCATTTGTTTGTGAATTACAACTTTGCTGCTACTGGCATTGTTATATGACAAAAACAATCCTTCGTGTGTAAAACAATCCGAATGTTTATCTGTGCTTTCTTTCTGTATGGGGCTGGTGGAATATATAAATTTCAAGTTTTTTGTGTCCGGCTAACACTGATGAAACAACTTCTGCAGTAGTATATATGCTAATGCAAGTACTTTGTTTACAGCTATAATTGTAACTCACATTTTCACCACCTCTAGTGCACGCTTTTACGTAGCTTGATGCATAACTAAGCGCCCACACAGAGACATTTGGCTGAATGGAGTCCTAAGTCTTTATAGGTGTCTCATAAATTAACGCAGATGGTGACTTATCCAGCAACAACAAATGTTTAATGTGTGTGTATTTTCGTAATTGTTTTCCCTCCAGAAGACTGCTGAGTTTCATTATGCAAATTAGAGACAGGCTCAAGATCTTCCAAAAGTGCTGCCAGCTACTGAAACCTACTTTGCGAAACTACAAAGAAAATATGCAATTTCCCCACTGTGCAGAGGCAGTGAACACATTCAGCTATCACGCCTCTAGGGAAGATACCATTTATCTACATTATCTTTACATAGAAGATCACAAAAAATGCTTTTAACAAACAGCTGTTGCATGAAAATAGGCACATTATTGTCACGTCTAATTTTGGGGAATGAACAAAAAATTGCCTAAAGTCTTTTTAATAGTATACAAAATAACTATATTAATATGTTACTAAAATGAGAACAGACTGCCTTCTCTTCGCTTTACATATTTTTAACATTATCTTTAAAACGTTCATAATGATACATTGAAACTAATTATCAATTGTCAAAAAGCGTTCAGTAATATTGACAAAATCATCTCAAAGTATGAATTAAACAATTCACTTCATTGACAATGGCAAACTACACGCATAATTCGAGATCATATATACAATTCAGAACGTATGTATTAGCATATTTCATAACCTAGCAAGCATACATCGAGGAAGTGCTTTGTTTGTATGCTCATCGGAGCCAGGCCACAACAGGTATCCGTTTGCAAGTCTAACTAGTTTTTAGAAAACGTAAAAAATGATGCAGGCATAGTCTGCTTTGATTAACTAAAGGAACATTGTTATTGTTATCGCTGTTATATTTAATAATCACGTTTGAAACGCACACCCTGACATTTGTATCTCAGCAGCCTTTGCTATTCCAGGAAGTTACCAAACGTTACCCTCAGGGCCGGCTTTAGCGCTTGTGGCGTCCGGTGCGACAACCATTTTTGGCGCCCCACACCTCATGACCGCCTCCTCAGATTTTCTCACTACCACCTGGCAATAGTGCGCCTCATCTTTCCAATCATAAGTTATTGCTAAACACAGCTCCCCGCCTGAGGTCAGCGCCCCCTCTACAGGTCAGCGCCCAGTGCGGCCGCACCAGTCGCACTGCCCTAAAGCCGGCCCTGGTTACCCTCGAAGGCTGCAGTCAGATCAGTTCTGTGCTGGTTTATTAGCACTAGGTGAGTGTATTAGTGTTGGGAAACAGGGTGAACTGGGAGGTTATTCTCAGGAGTGATTGCCGACAATGGTAGACCTGGGGCAAGTAGCTGATGACTGCTTGAGTGCTGTAAGATGCTTCAATAGACTATCTATTACATACTCGAGCTGTGTTGGGTGTATGCTCAGAGTGCTGTCTTGATGTGCAGTCTGTTCTAAGGTGCCATGTGGTATGTTTTGTTGAGCTGTGCTGTTGTGAGTATGCTGATAATCATCAATATACCATACCTGTGTCTTTTGCTGAGTGCTTGTTTATGTAAGATGCCTATACCCAAGATACCTGCAAATTACCCATTTTTCCATGTGGATGTCTAGACGGGGGTTATCTGAAGCCAGTGTCAGAGGAATAACCCGGATTTGGCTACTGACATGAAGTAACCACTTATGAAGCAGTAACCTTGAAAGTGTTCACTGAGCTTGAGACATGCATATGATAAGAAAGACAATGACAACAATTGTCTGCACATCCATCTTACACCCAAATGATTTGAGAATCCATCTGCCATAAGTACAACAAACTGTGCAGCATTTGTAGAGCAGCGGGAGAATGTGAAAGTATGTACATAAAATATCATGTTGTGGAAAAGGAAAGCGAATCGAAGATTAAGTGTGAGTGTGAATGCAATAAGCATACATTGAAATAGGAAAACTCGTATCAATCACATTTCTTTGTTTAAGTAATGGAATTACACACGAAAACCACAACCCTCATAATGTAATCCTAGCTCTGCTGGAAACAACTGAATATAGAAATAGTTGTAAACTATGCATGATCAAAAGTAACTGACACATGTTGCAATATAAGGCTGTTTTGTAAATTAGGCGCACTATGTTTAAATCTTTCTCCTTGCTGTTCAGCCAGCTCACTACAGTCGTAATTGATACAAACAAGCTACATGGAGAACATTAAATCACATCTCAATCTAGCTTCTCAGAAATTATGCCTCCACCCCTCTCATTAGCCCACTGGTATTCATAGATGTTAGACCTATCAGCCTTAGGGTAGTCTTTCCCCAAACATTTAGGACTGTGCCCTCCACATTTTCATGAAATTCTATTTTGTTGGCTCTAGGACTCTGTGCACTTCACCATTGCTATCCAGTGCTAAATTGCTAGTGCTCTCTCCTTTAGGCATTGTAAAATTGGCTTCCACCTGATTGGCTTTTTAAAATTACTTATAAGCCCTTGTAGAGTTGTATACTATATACCCAGTGCCTACAAAATGAATGCTACTAGTGAGCCCGGCAGCAGATATTGTGACAATCACTTCGGTAGCCCCTTCAAACACTTTCCAGGTCTGCCATTGGAGACTGAAAGCAGTTTTAAACTACCAGTTCGACTTGACAATACAACCCCCTTGCCAAGCCTTAAACTCCCCTTCTATTGCACATAAGTCACCCCTAAGTATGGCCTTAGTTATCCCATAGGACAGGAAGAATTAAAATTAAAAGGTTGGACATGTAATTTTAAGATTTACATGTCCTGGTAACTGTTTTTCACTATTGTGAGGCTTACCTCTCCCATGGGATAACATAAGGTTACCTTATTACATTTAATAAGTGCTAACTTTCGATTGGGAACAGGTAAACATTTTCTTGTTGGTTTATGAAAAACTGTATTTAAAAATACTCTTTAATGGTAAAGTTGGATTTTAAGTTACAATTTAGAAAATTATACTTTTAGAAAGTTGCCATTTTCCTGCCCTAGCTATTTAGTGCATGCAGCCTATTCCTGGGCCACATAACTTGGGGGTAGTTGGCAGGTGGAATTTGTTTATTCCTCCAGGAAACCCACACAATAGAGGGATTGGGTGTACCTGGATGGGCTATCAACTGGCAGAATTAGGGGTGGAGCTGGCCACAGTCCCAGTTGCATCTGAATAGCTGTACTCTGCCTTCACACCAAGGACTTGTCATCCCTGCATTGTTCATGTTGCTAGATTGGAGCCAGGGCAGGGGAAGCAGAAAACCTCAAGCACTTCAAAGGGAATTCTCTAGAACCTTCTCCTACTTCTTAGGAGGCACCAGGAATAAAAATAGGGCCCTTTGATCCATGCTTCAGTTTACTTTCTGGATCTGTGGAAGGGCTCAGAGTGGTCTGCCTGCTGCTGTGGCCTGCAGTGTAGTTAAGAAGACTGCCTTGCTGCACCTGAAAGGACTGCTTTGCTGCTTGAAGTCTGCCTTGACCCCTCAGAGACCTGCCTTGCTGTTTGAGCCCTGTTCTACTGCTGAACTCAAGACTACCAGAGTGACTCCAAAGGCTAGTTGGCTGGCCTCCTGATCAGAACCTCAAGGACAAAACCGACCTTGAGAATGAAGAGGAGACCAGGACCAACCTACTCGTCTATTCACCCAAGGTGCATCATTGGTCAGCATGTATTTATGGCAGCTCCCTCAATGTTCCTATCCGCAGCAACAAATCCTGTTTGGTGGTCCGCCATCATAGAACTCTCATTGGCTACAGCCTCCAGCCTTGTCCCACTAAGGATTTTTGAGTTGCAAAAAAGTGAATGAGCCTGAATTTAGAGATATTCACCACAACCTTTGTCCTGTGGCTTCCCTTTTTTTATAGACAAGGAACAAGGTGACCCTTATAGTCAGAAGGGACCAAGGGTAGTAGTAGGTTATTAGAGACAGCGGTCCCTTTAAAGGAAAATACATACATATAGCCACAATACTACAATCAGGTTAGGTCTACTCGTGTTCAAATGGATGATATTTAGAATTTATTTACAAAAATTAAAGCTAAACAATACATAAACAATGAGTGAGCAAGACGTGACGGGGTTTTAGGAAATCAGCAGATTTCCTTACCACAGGCATATGACTTAAAAGTGACTTTTGGTGAGAATACAAAATAACAATAGTCACAATAACAAGAGCATCTTATACTCCGCATAAATCTAAAATGAAGGTTAGAGTTTAAGACGTGGTTGTCGATGGCGTTTCGATCCCCAACAACGGTTATGGGATCATCATCAGGACTAGACAATCAAAAAATGCCTGGGAAGTTGCTGATGAGGCAAGTGGTGAAGCTGTGAAGGAATGGTGTCCCAACCAAGGCTGGTGGTGAACCGCACTCTGAAGGTTGTCTGATGAACTGTCACGAGGAGGAATAGGGCTGCCAGCAGGAGCGTGATAGGGGTCCAGTTGGCCGGGAGGGGGTGGGGGAGAACGAGGTCTTGGTCCCCACATGATCCGTGAATTGGGATAATTGTTAGGTCTGCGGGATAGCAAGTTGGCGATCGGGAGAGGCGAGGTCAGAATTAGGGGCCGAAGCACTGCAGAGCCTAGAGTTGGGCTGCGTTGTACAACGGAGATAAGGGTGAAGAGTGCCTGCGCCGTAGGAAGCTGCGATCGTTGAGCGTGGTAGTAAACCGAGGCCCGGCTATGCTGGAAAACCCGACGACAACAATGCTCCCTCTTTTGACACCACCTGCAGCCTTGCCCCACTGAACTTTCAAAATGTCTTCTAAGTCCAAAGGTTAGCGCCGACTGGGCCCAATACACTTTTTTGTATCCGACTCACGCTCCATTTTGGTCAGCCATATTTTTTTACTTTGACCCGGTCAGGCACAACTAGATGTCCGTGGTTGGCACTTTAATCTTTTAAGCGCTAGTTTTACGTTACCCTTTAAAAATTCATAACTCCGGTTCTACTGTTTGTATTTTTGTCATTTTGGTGTCAAATAATTTATTGAAATTTACTCCATTTGTCAGAAGTGATGCAGTGGTTTTCTTGTGTTGTTTTTTCACCTCATTACTGTTTGCATGCTACATAAATACTTTACACATTTCCTCTAAGATAAGCCTGCCTGCTCTTGTGACAAGCTTCCAGAGGGTTAAGTACAGGTTAATTCAGTGACTTTTGTGGTTCATCCTGTTGGTGTTTTGGGAATTCATTGTCAAGCCCATTTCAGTGACCAATTTAAAACTACCAAACCATTTTACCGTATATATGAAATAAGCAATGAGCACTTCGTGAATATATGTTCAATGGAACTCTACAATTTCAGCTAGGGTGGTTTATAAAAATCGAGGTTTTGCTAACTTTCTCTTACTGCTTGATGTCACTGACCTCTGTTAAATTTTGAGCAGCCCATAAGATTAATCAGGACAGGCTCTAGGTCAGTGTGAAAGGTGCAGTCACACCTGGCGCAGAGTTTGAGGGGGGGGATGCTGTGTTTAGAAATAAATTATTGGTTTCATAGCACCTGCTGCAAAGTTCCTTGTGTGTCCAGTAGTTTTCAGGCAGTAATAAAAATGTGAAGATAACTATGGTGAGTAATGTTCCTGCTGGAGAGAGATCTTCAGTCTAGTAGCAGTTTTGACCCACCATAAAGCTATGCAGAGGGTTAATCTGCCTGCTGCAAAGAACATGTACCTTGCTGATCACAGAACTGTATTTTATGTGGATAGCTCACTAGGTTACTGCTTTTCTCATAAAGATCCTTTTGTTACTTGCAGTTTCTAAGTTACAATACTACTATAGCATTGTGACCTATGAACTGTAATCAAAGAACTGAATGCAAACGGCATGGTATCGTTTTAAATATTTTGTTTTCCCCCAGTCTTTCCTTATCCAAATGTTGCCAACGAGGGTTCGTTTGGGTAAAAACACATTCTTATTAGTAAAGCCAACCCCAACCACTGTGTCACGTTTTAAATCCTGAGATGGTGCGTCTCCACACCAAGCACTCTTAAAATATACTGCCTACCTTTGTGAATGACATCTTACTCCTACAACTTTTAGTCCTCCTTGCCTTATGTAACAATTCCCAGAGGATGATTTACACACATATTATTCATTGTCTCTGTATAATGTGTGTGAGATGTAATGTGCTCGGTCACCCTGCACTGTTTTGAGAAGCGCCATAAAACAAATGAAATTTATGTTAGAGAGTGGCTATGGAGAGATATGGGGCACTGTTGGAGGGTGGAAGTGAGGAAATCCATGGGGAAGGATGTCATTGGGGTGCCAAAAAAGATTGTCACACCTGGTGTCACCAGCACTAAAGCTGGCCCTGAGACTAATAATAGTGCATGCAACAAACTCACACTTCCAGCTCTTTCTAATGAGGTTATGCATGCAACAGTTTCCTTTGGCCGACGTGAAACTGCTGGGATAATTTTGGTATCAATATTTATTCACTTTCTGCTAGTGCCTTTAACCCTATGTCCCAAATTCAGTTCCGAAGGAACATTGTGGTCACTTTCTTCATCTTTGTTAGTAGGTACCCAATTACCCAAACTGTTTGCATGGATAAATATTCACCAGTGCACAATTTGAAACCATACTACTGTGGAAAGTGTGCATTTTTGCGAGTCTCACTTTTATGGGATTAGGTGTACTGGAATACTTTGCCATTTAGAACTGGAAACCTGCTAGAGAGTTCCCCTGTGTATATGCTATTAACTCTAAACATGGTGGAAGATTTAACATAAACAAGTTTAAGCTACTACCAAAGTAATGTGACATCACACAGGGATAGCTTTATTGGTATGAAAGTTAAATGGCACATGCAGGATGCAGTGTAGATTTGAAGAACCTATGTGAATGATTTCAAAGGCATGACATCATCCCTTCCAGTGCTGCCCTGTATTGCAGTGGCAATATCGGCAGTAAACACATTAAAGGAAACCGGATTTGACGTGTTCATAAGCTTACCTTTGACACTCGTTAAGTCAGGTATAAGAAGTTAAGAAGTGCCTTAAAGCACACAAGGTCTAGGTGCATTATGTGCAGAAGCAAGAAGCGACTAATATTTTGATTGGTATGCCCCTTCAATGATAGAGTACAAAAGGCCTCATTCGATACGTAGGCTGTGGTAAGCATTTCATATTGTAAAAGTTTACTTATGGAAAAACGTTAAATTTTTCATAAGTAAAATATCAAAGAACTAGAGAATGTATCTGTGCACCACTATCAAAAATATAATTATTGGGGGTGTGGCCAGACATGATGGCTGAGTGGCAGGGGCGGTTTCTCCATTAGGGCTGTGGGGCTGCGCCCCTCTGAAAATTCCTACACATTTACATTAAAAAATATAAAATATATCGATTTATTTAGAGATACAATCGTATCTCTAAATAAATTGATGTATTTAAGTCTAGGTTTTCTGTTTCAGGCTGCCTGCCGCGCCTCGCTCTGAAGCAGGAGACGGAAGACAGGCAGTAAATTAACTTTCTTAACGTGACACAGGACGCTGGGCTTTCTGTTTTGAAGCCCTATATTGCCTTTGGGGTCTCTGGTTGTATGCACTCTGTAGGCCAGTGACGCAATCATCGTCACAGTTTCGGGCATCGGAGACTTCATCCCTGCGTGATTTCAGACGTCCGTCATTCAAAGACGTAGATCCCACCCTTTCGTCATACCTGAGAGTGGATGCAAGCACTTCTGATCCGGTGCCTTGTTCTCAGTAATGGTAAGTGTTTGCAAGCTAATGCTGTGTTCTGTATATTGTGCCGAGACCCCTCATCACTCTAACCTCCCCCACTGTGACACCCCAGGCCCTCGCTGCACATTTCTCGCTCCTTTAGAAGTGGAGCTGCAGCATTTGCTCCCTTGTGAAATGGATCCAAATAAGGAGCAGGGTTCGCTTTAGTTCCCTTGCGAAATGGATCCAAATATCCGAGTCAGGCCCAAAGCGAGAGATATTTGCTTACTGTGTAACATGTGCTTACAGTGGCCAGTTCTCTGATGTATTTACATTAAAACTGGCCCTGTGTACATGCCCCTCAGTTAACAGTGCCGCTAAAAACATGGATTGACTTGCAAACAATGAATGTTAAAAACGTCGAGGGAATGCATTTCAGCGATTTAGTTCCTCTCTTATTTTACATGCTTTACTTAATCTTGCATTCCCCACGAGTTATCTATTTTATAATGTTGTTGTTTATCTGTATTTTGTTCTGTGCATTCTTTGAAGCTTGAGCCATGCCACTTGTTTATGAGAGGCTTTGATTTAGCGCCCGCGCTAAGGCTAAAGCCAAACAAAGTGCCTGTCAGTGGGCTAGCCTCTCTGCAGAACACACAGAACAATGTTTGTGTATTTCATTTGCAACGGAAATTCTGTGGATATGTGTGTGAAGGGGGTACACTGATGTCAAAATATTTGCAAGGCAAAAGTAAGAGAAATTAAAGTGCTTAATTTTGAGGGAGTGCAGTGCACGTTGGGGGCGGTGAAGTGACAGATGCGAGGAAGGGCATTTGGGGAAGAGTGAAAAGAGGATGCTGAAGAGGAAAGAGAGGGGGTTGAAGATGTGCAGATGGACAAGATATGCAGAGAAAAAGAGGATATATATCTAACATAAAGCACACATAATTGAAGGCCAAAACTCCTTCCACAGGCCTCAATGCTATTTAATTCACAAACTCACTATTTCAGAATTTAAACATTTCCAATGTTAATTATTTATAAGAAATCATTGTTGTTACTCATTTATCTTAAACAGCTAAAACCCAGTGACAAAGCCAATCATACTGACAGGCTTTAGGCGTATGTCAGTTGCTGTGCCATTTATCTGGATAAAATTACATCTCAGAGAGAAACCGAAATACCGGTCTGATGGCACACTATGGGAATCACAGAAATGTATTTGACATGTTCTTTTATAGAGAGCACCCACTTTTTTCATCTCACTTAAAGACCTGTCTGCACATATTTCTATATGACTGGTTACAGCTAGCATCTGTGGGTGCTTCTCGAAGTCTGGTTAGAGCATATTTTTCCAAAGTTAATGCTGCATGCAGTGCAAGACACTAGGCAAGCATACATTTTAAAGGGCTAAAGTTGTCATGCAGAACAATTTACACATTACAGTGACTGTTGAACAAATTAATGCAAGAAGATATGGGGCAGTTTTTAATGTGTTTAATATTTCAAGACTATAGGTTCCCACTGCTTAATAATCCTTGCTTTATCGCTACATTCATTTGCTTTAAAATGCACCATTTGCCAATGTTTTTTTAATTTCTTTCTCAGGAGAGGTACTCCCCCTGGACACCAGGTTTGTCCACAGAACTTGTTCACATGGCTTTCTATATAATTATCTTGCCCAACGTTTACGCCCCACCACTTTCAAATGTCACCAGCCACCACTGAGCGAGAGATATTTGCTTACTGTGTAACATATGCTTACAGTGGCCAGTTCTCTGATGTATGGTATGAAAACTGGCGCTGTGTACATGCCCCTAAGTTAACACTGCCGCTAAAAACATGGATTGACTTGCAAACAATGAATGTTAAAAACGTCGAGGGAATGCATTTCAGCGATTTAGTTCCTCTCTTATTTTACATGCTTTTCTTAATCTGGCATTCCCCACGAGTTAGCTATTTTATAATGTTGTTGTTTATCTGTATTTTTTTCTGTGCATACTTTGAAGCTTGAGCCATACCACCTGTTTATGAGGGGCTTTGATTGAGCGCTCAGGCTCCAAGGCTAAAGCCAAACAAAGTGCCTGTCAGTGGGTTGGCCTCTCTGCAGAACACACAGAACAATGTTTGTGTGTTTCATTTGCAACAGAAATTCTGTGGATATGTGAGTGAAGGGGGTACACTGATGTCAAAATATTTGCAAGGCAAAAGTAAGAGTAATTAAAGTGATTACATTTGAGGGAGTGCAGTGCATGTTGGGGGCGTTGAAGTGACAGAGATGCGTGGCAGGGCATTTGTGGAAGAGTGAAAAGAGGATGCTGAAGAGGAAGGAGAGGGGGTTGAAAATGTGCAGATGGACAAGATATGCAAATAAAAAGAGGATACATATCTAACATAAAGCACACATAATTGAAGGCCAAAACTCCTTCCACAGGCCTCAATGCTATTTAATTCACAGACTCACTATTTCAGAATTTAAACATTTCCAATGTTAATTATTTATAAGAAATCATTGTTGTTACTCATTTATCTTAAACAGCTAACACCCAGTGACAAAGCCAATCATACTGACAGGCTTTAGGTGTATGTCAGTTGCTGTGCCATTTATCTGGATAAAATTACATCTCAGAGAGAAACCGAAATACCGTTCTAATGGCACACTATGGGAATCACAGAAATGTATTTGGCATGTTCCTTTATAGAGAGCACCCACTTTTTTCAACTCACTTAAAGACCTGCATATATTTCTATATGACTGGTTACAACTAGCATCTGTGGGTGCTTCTCAAAGTCTGGTTAGAGCATATATTTCCAAAGTTAATGCTGCATGCAGTGCAAGACACTGGGCAAGAATACATTTTAAAGGGCTAAAGTTGTCGTTCAGAACACTTTACACATTACAGTGACTGTTGAACAAATTAATGCAAGAAGATATGGGGTAGTTTTTAATGTGTTTAATATTTCAAGACTATTTCAAGAATATTTAAAGCCTTGCTTTATCGCTACATTCATTTGCTTTAAAATGCACCATTTGCCAATCTTTTTTTCATTTCTTTCTCAGGAGAGGGACTCCCCATGGACCCCAGGTTTGTCCATAGAACTTGTTCACATGGCTTGCTATATAAAAATCATGCCCAACGTTTATGCCCCACTACTTTCAAATGTCACCAGCTGTCCCTGATGAGTGGACGCAATCCACGGAGCCTCTGTTGCGCCCATAGGTATAGTTACGGTATCAACCCTGTTCCTGACATGATTCTCACACTCACGGAGACTGAAGACGGAGGGAAATGCTGAGACAATTTCGAAGGTCGTTTTTGCCCACCTCAACCGCCTGGATGCAGTCGGATGAGCATAGAGGCCTAGATGGCAAGTTGGTGGTGTGAGGTGCTTGAGCAGAGACCCACTGGGGGGGTCAAAAGGAAAATGTGGTCCCTTACTGAGTACACACTCGCTCGCTGAAGCGCTCCCCATCAATACTGCCACGGTGTGTATACGGACGCCTGCACATCTCAAAGAGCTCTGGTAAGTGAGGCATTGTAACTCCCAGCCTCCCCAACCCTGACGGATGGATCCCCGTCCTGCGGATGCATCACAGTGTCACCCTAAGAGCAGAGAGAGGCCGGCGGTCGGGTGAGAGACTTTATTTAAAAGTAGCAAGGGGCTCTTGAGGGGGCAGCAGGCTCTGGAACCTGGCCCGAAAGTCCCAGACGCTATGGCAATAGCCTGTCTGACTTCAAAATGGCAGTCAGTGAAGACAAGCTATTGTGCGCACAAGAGGAAACCTGGCCCTGACTCCCTGTGCATGCCTCTTTTTAATGGCAACGATTCCTTGAGCCAACTCACTGACCCCTCCAGCCGGTGTCCAAAGGCTCAGGGACAGTTTTTCACTACCATTGCAGCTGTCCACAAGGACTGGAGATGCTTGCTCACAAGCCTACGAACTGCCTTAGGCAACTGAAGCACTCCATGTAGGCACTACATAACTGAGGGACCAGTGCCTCTGTAGTAATGAGACCTGGAAACATTGAAGAAGATGCTTTATTCTTGGCTACATGATAAGTGGAGCCGCCAAAGAAACGTCTCCACCGGACCAGCTCCCAACAATATCAAACAGTGCATTCCTTATTGTATCTAGGTAACAGGTAGCATTCTAGAAGATAGTCTACTCTAAATTAAATAGATATATACTACAATCACAGCTACAGGATATTAGACTTAGGACACTACAGCCTCTTGATGATGAAGTCTCAACTGCCTTATATGAGCGTCAAGCGGCCCACATAGTGAGTCTGGGAGAGTAATGGCCTGGGGACTCCATCCTCTGCTCACTGACCACCTTCTTTGGGAGACTACCTCTTGCTGTCCCTGCCACCCTATCTTAGGGAAGACGTCCACCCCTGGGTGACACAGACTCCTGTGTGACACAAAAAGCAATATTGGTGACAATGCATTCTGTTTTCCTGTAAAGAGAGAGAGGCCAATAACTTAGCCCTGGTGATGCAGCTTCAACCAATTGGGTGCTGCAGGGGGCTTACATCTCTAGGGATGCACTGCATCGACTTTGTCACAACAAGGAATGCGGAAATGGAGAGGAGTTTTGCTCCAATATGGAGACTGAGCTGATCTAATTCCGGGGGGGGATTCTTCTCCTCCTGCAGGTGGTATAATGGCTTAACTACAGAAGCTTCCCTATAAGAGCATTAGCAGGGTTTTACCTAGTCGCCCGACCAGATGCATCTTTATTCTATTGATTTTTATAATTGGGGGCAAGTTGTTCCTTTAATTCCTGTTTTAGGAATGTGGTTCTGTTATGATGTTTTAGATTGCATAGATGGTCCTTCTTGGTTTTCTTTTTAGGCTGGGGTGGAAAGCAGGGTGAGGGTTGCCACAAGCCACCTGGAGGTGGACAGGGAGGGCAGGGTGAGTCTTTTAGGTGAATGGGGGAGTCACTCTTTGAAATGTCTGTGCTATGGTAATTACAGCACTTACCTGGAACGTTAAAGGCCTAAACTCCCTGACCAAGCACCACAAATTGTGGAAACACATTCTAGATCACCATCATGATGTGGTAGCATGACAAGAAACACATCTCAACAATACAAAGCTAATAGGCTCCGACATTAGTCTTACTTCTTAATAAACAAATAATCAACGTCGTCTAAACACAATGGCGTAGCACTGATATTCCACACCTCCCTAAAATTCCAACAGAGGGTTATAAAGCGGGTTATAAAATAGACAAGGAGGGGAGGATTGTCTTAGTAAAGGGTAAGCTTAGGGGAACAACATACACTCTAGCTTCGATTTATGCTCCAAATACGAACAAACTCCTCTTTTTGCAAGCACTTCTGTCCCTGTTAGTGGGCTTCATAGAAGGGGAGATTCTCTTGATGTGAGGTTTCAATCTTACTTGGACCTCCGGGGTCGATAGTACACACCTGCACAGGTCACCCATAGGCAGCTTCCCCAGAACACTTAAACAGGCCATCAAGGATATGGGCCTAGTGGATGCTTGGAGATCGCTAAACCCCAATGATTGTTATAACACCATTTTCTCCCACGTCCATCATACGTACTCCCGCCCAGGCTATGTCTTTATAAGCCAGGGTCTTGGTCGGGACTAGAGAGAGGATTCCATCCACCCCATTACTATATCGGACCATCCTCTTATTTAGGTAACATTAGACTGGTGTGACCCACCACAGAAATATTGCCAATGTTTTTTCCCCACTCCCTTACAAGAGGTTGCCTTCTTAGGGATGACCTGCGAAAAGCAATTAGGGAGTTTTTTCAGCTCAACAATCCCAGCGACACCACCCATGGTAACAACTGGGACACTTTTAAAGTGGTGTTTCAAGGATGAATGCTTAGCTTTAAACTCTACGCTTAACAAACAAAGAACCACAGACCGTAGGGCATTAGAAAGAGAGTTACAACAGGTAGAATTGACCCATAAGTCTAACACGACTTTAGTCCTACAAAAGAAAGTAACCACCGTACGTTGGGAGCACTTTTGTCCCTGCTTGTGTGCTTCACAGAAGGGAAGATTCTCTTGATGGGAGATTTCAATCCTGCTTGGAACTCCATGAGTCAATAGTACACACTCCCACAGGCCGCCCACAGGCAGCTTCCCCAAAACACTTAAACAGGCAATCAAGGATATGTTTCTAATTCATGCTTGGAGAGCGCTACACCTCAATGATTGTTATTACACCTTTTTCTCCCACGTCCACTGTATGTACTCCCACTTAAGCTATGTCTTTATAAGCCAAGGTCTTGGTCGGTATTAGAGGGAGGCATCCATCCACCCCATTACTCTATTGGACCATGCTCCCATATTGGTAACACTAGACTGGGGTAACCCACCACAGAAATAATGCCAATGGTCTTTTACCCACTCTCTTACAAGTGATTGCCTTCTTAGGGTTGACCTGTGAAAAGCAATTTGTTGAGTTTTTTCAGCTCAACAATCCCAGTGACATCACCCCCTTTAACAACTGGGACACTTTTAAAGTGGTGTTTCCAGGTAAATGCTTAGCTTTAAACTTCATGCTTAACGAAGACCTGCATACTGTAGGGCATTATAAACAGAGTAACAACAGGTAGAATCAACCTATAACGCTAACCCGACTTTAGTCCTACAAAGGAGAGTAACCACCTTATGTGGGAAGCTCAATGCTATCTACACTAATAGGATGGACCACACTCTTCTCCGCCTCAAACACACATCCTACAAACAGGAAAACAAAGTGGGTTCATACTTGGTGAGACAACTCAGGGTCAAGCGTGCTAGGGAATACATTGGAGATATTACCACAGACTCAGGTGAGATGAAATCTCTGAAGTGGGGAAAGCTAGGATGTTTGGCGATTTTTATAAGACATTATACACAGCTGATTCTCCTTCTGGCCTGAGTAAACTTGACTATCTATAAATCGTACACCTTCCACAAGTATTTGCCTCTCTAAACAAAATCCTGGGTGAACCTATTTGTGTGGAGGTGATTCAGGAAACCATCAGATCCCTGAAACTCCATAAGTCACCATGGCCGGAAGGGCTAACAGCGCACCTCTACAAAACATTCTACTCTGATCTAGTACCACATTTAACCTCCCTTTTTAACTAAATAGCAGATGCAGGCTCTGAAACACCGTCAATGAGCGAAGCACTCATGTCAGTCATTCCAAAGGCAGGTAAAAACTAAGCCTGGGTGGAGTTCGCGTAGCGGCGCTAGGCAGAACTCCAGGAAGTTGCAAATAAACTCCGCCGGGAGGAGCAACTACTTTTGGGGTGGTTGCAGCTGTTGTTGCTGACTTATCTGAGTTTTCTGCATTGATTGGGTACTACTTTGCGATAACGATAAGTCAATTTCAACATCACTACTCTTCGGTGTTGTCGTGATTAGACTGGCTGCCTCTGCGACATGGGCTTGGGCCTAGGTTGGTGGGGTGGGTCCACTGATAAGGGGGTGCTGCTCCCAGCTTGCTCCTCAGACACTGCTGCTGCAGGCGCAATTTTTGGTTTCCCACAAAGGTCTTGGGTGACATACCGGTGGTGGTAAGTGGTAGTGCTTTCTTCTCACTGGCAACTTTCTTGGTACTGGACCGGGTACCTTTCTTTGGGGCCATCTTGAAAATGTCAGTTAGCACGAAGTGGCACAAGTTGAAGAGATGTCAGTCTGTGGTCAAACGTCACGTGAAGTTGTGCGCGGGGCACAGGTCTTCTGTCTGGCAGTACAATGGGTGATGTTGTCTCCTCCTCTTTTGTGTACCTAAAAGCAAAGAAGCAAGAAGAACATCAGTGAAACATGGCATTGTTGTGGTTCAATTACTAGTACAGACAAATACAATATAATTAGTGTGTGTGGTCACACTTGTTAGTGTTATCACCTCAGTTATTAAAACAATTAACAATACAGTGTAACCATTTGTGAGACTTTGACAACAACAAGGGCTTTCATGGTGTACTGTGTACACTACAGTAGTAAACTCAGGAGGGATAGGAAAGAATAAGAACAACAACAAATGTAATGGTTTGGCATTGTGCATCACGTGGGATGCAGCACTCAGGGAGCTGCAGCTGACAAATGACAATGGAAGCAATAAGCTAAGGGAAACAAAGGGAAGACAGACATGCAGGCCTATATGGCAAAAGCACACTAACTGCCTCCACAAAATGGCCACCAGCCACATGGTCACAACACAACAACAAGAAGCAGGAGGCCTGGAAAACAATGAACTCAAGCAGGCCTATATGTATGGACACATACTTTACAAAATGGCCCCTGGCCTCATGGGGAGGCTCAGCCAAGGAAAATGATGGCCCACTATTACAAAGACACTCACACACTGGCCAGACAAAGGAGGCATGCTAAACAACACATCTTTAATGCAACAATGCCAACAACGAAAATCAACAGGGATAAAAAAAAGGTTTGTAAGTTACAACAACACACATCCAACAAAGGCATTTAACATACATGAAAAAAGTGAAATACCAAAAAAAAACACATTTTGTATTTCAATCCAATGCCATCCATGCCCTAAATGATGTTGAAATTCAACAGACACCACAGAAACAGTTGTTTCATTCACCCATGAGTAGCTCTGGGCCTATTGGTTGGAAAACCCATTGGCAGACGAGGCCACGTAGTGAATTAATTCAAATCAATATTGCAAATTTATTAAAAACATGGAGAAAATGTAGTGAGCTGTGCTACAGTTTTTTGATGAATAAAAGAAGAAAAAATTGCAAGCAAAACAACAACCAGCAAGAAGACATGGCCACCACAAAGAAGGCATACAGGCCTATGGCAGAAGCACACTGGCTGCCTTCACAAAATGGCTGCCAGCCACATGGCCAGGCCACAACAACAAGCAATAAGCCTACAAAGGGAAGGCAGGCAATGCAGGCCTATGGCAAAAGCACACTGGCTGCCTTCACAAAATGGCCACCAGCCACATGGCCAGGCCACAACAAAAAGTAAAAAGCCTACAAAGGGAAGGCAGGCAATGCAGGCCCATGGCAAAAGCACACTGGCTGCCTTCACAAAATGGCCACCAGCCACATGGCCAGGCCACAACAAAAAGTAATAAGCCTACAAAGGGAAGGCAGGCAATGCAGGCCTATGGCAAAAGCACACTGGCTGCCTTCACAAAATGGCCACCTGCCACATGGCCAGGCTACCACAACAAGAAACAATAAGCCAAGAGGAACAAAGTAAAGACATGCAGGTATATGGCAAAAGCACACTAACTGCCTCCACAAAATGGCCGCCAGCCACATGGTCATAACACAACAACAACAAGCAGGAGGCCTAGAAAACAATGAACTCAAGCAGGCCTGCATGGACACAGACTTTACAAAATGGCCCCTGGACACATGGGAAGGCTCAGCCAAGGCCAAGGCAAATGATGGTCCACTATTGCAAACACACTTAAAAGTCCTCAAATCCAATGATATATGATGGATCAGACACAAAGAGTGATCCTTCCAGCTCCAAATCCAAATGAAAAGTGACCAAGAGATGGGCAAAGCACTGGGAGGAGCCTGCTGGACTGGAACAGGAAGTTGGAGACTCTGGGGCACTTCCTTCCTCTTAAAAAAAAAGTAAAAAAGGAAAAAGGACTCCTTGCACAAAAAAGTACACCGAAATGTCAATTTCAGGAGTTTTTTTTATCCAAATCGTCATTTCGAGAAGGTTTTGTTGCTGCTCGGGGAGAGTACCATCTCCATATTGCAGTCAAGGTAGATTCTGCGCTTTCGCGATCGCTTTCTTCACAAAACTTCCGCCGGAAGTCCGATGGCACGCCCGAATGCTGTGTTCGCGATCGCAAACTCTCGCGGGACCATGCGGCCGCCTAGCAAATCTCGTGGCGCTCGCGAATTGCTTGGGAAATCTCATCAGCGATCACAGGCACCCGGTAAGTCAGTCCCGCGCATGCTGCGTGCGAAAAAAGCATTTCGGGCAAGCGCACACAAAAAAACTTGGCAACTCCGCATTGTACGCGGAGCGCGGAGTTGCCAAAACTCTGCAAACACGCCCAGGGCAGTAAAAACTCTCTCTCTTGTAGCACTTATAGGTATATTGCCTTGCTCAATCTGGATGCCAAGCTCTTCTCAAAAATCCTGGCCTCTAGGATGGACGACATGATGCCGGACTTGGTACATCCGGAAAAATCTGACTTTATTAAGGGCAGGCTGATACATGACAACGTAAGGAGAGTTCTTCATCTCATTAAAAAGTTCACCAATAAAGGAATACCTGCAGTATTGTTAGCGCTCGATGCTGAAAAGGCCTTTGACCGCGTGGATTGGGCCTTTTTATTCCGTGCGCTGAAGAGATTTGGTTTTTGTGATTCATTCATAGCAATGACACGAGCCAACTACGCAACACCACGATCTAGGGTGCTGGTGAATGGGGTAAGCTCAGAACTGTTCCAACTGGGAATGGGAACGAGGCAAGGATTGACACTTTCCCCTCTCCTATTTGCGTTCAGCATCGAACTCCTGGCTGCCAGGATCCGGGCGTCGCGGCATATGGAAGGCATAATGTTCATCTCCATGGAACAAACAATTTGCTGATGATGTGTTGCTGACTCTGACCTCACCCTAGTCTTCACTCGCTGCCCTTCAAGAAGAAGTACCCCCCTCTGAAGAAGTGGCTGGCTTCCGTATCAGCCTAACTAAATCCCTTTTGCTCAATGTGATGGTGCCTAGCATGGAAAAGAAAGATTTGGAGGCCTCAACACCCTTTCCAATGGGCTACAAAAGGCATCACTTATTTAGGTATTAAAATCAACCCCAGATTATCAGACTTATATAAGGCCAACTACCCGCCTTTCTACAGCAATTGAAGGCAGACCTCAAACGTGGGTGCCTATGTACATTTCCTGGATTGGGCGCATTCATGCTGTTAAAATGATGGTCCTACCAAAGGTCTCTTTCAGGGCCTCCCCATTGAACTAGATAGAAAATTCCTGTGTACACTCGTCACATACTTTATTTGGCAAAATTACAGGGCACGACTACCATTCAAGCTGCTAGGACTTCTCAAAGAGGAGGGTGGACTGGCCCTTAATGACTTCCAGCTCTATTACAAAGCAGCAGAACTACGGGTAATTGCAGAATGGTCATTGTGGGAGTCAGACAAATATTGTTTTCACATGGATAAAGCCATAGTGGGTAGGGATGTCTTGTGAAAGCCACAAGTAGACCATCCCTGAAATGCTTACCTGAGTACTCCAACGAAAACAATGATAAAAATCTGGGCGAGGTCAACAAAACTGCAGAATGGACCATCTTTCACTCTCCACTCACACCGATACGCTATAATCCAGCATTCCCCCTGGCTTTGTTGCTTGGCCCTTCTGATTCCCTGGCAGGAGGGAGACTGCCTTACACTCTCAGATCTCCTTCATAATTGGGACATCCTGACGTTCGAACATTGCCAAAGTGACTTCCACACTCTGACCTAGAACGGTACTGCTACACTCAACTGAAAAATTGGGCACTTCAACCAGACGTCCTATTAGTGGCCACTAGAGATCTCACCCCTGTTGAACACTTTGTTAGAGGGGCGGGAACAATTAGGGTAACAATCTTCTTTTTGTACTCCTTACTTCTCTTCACACTCCACAACCCGGCACCATGACATATGTTTTTCTGGGAACGTAACTTGGGAAATGACATATACGAAGCACAATGGAGGAAACTTTGGAAAGACATTCTGAAGCATAATCACTCAATGGGCACGAGGGAAGCCCATTATAAATTGATCTACGGCTGGTACCTTTACCTCAATAAGTTGAAAAAAATCATTCCCAACATGGCGGATTTGTGCTGGAGGGGCTGTGAACTCCAAGGCGACTTTCACCATATATGGTGGGATTGTCAAACAATTCACCTATACTGGTCTATGATTCGGGCACAAATTAAAGAGATCCTGGGTTACCTTCTCCCACTGTATTTTGCACTGCTGGGGCTGAGAAATATAATGTGGTTTTGCTTAGGTGCAGCAAATATGACGATTGCTGCTGCTTGGAAGAAGACAGACCCCCCACGCTGACACAATGGCATGCCTGTCTGTGGCAGGCCCTGATGCTTGAGAAAATGGCAGATATTTTCAGGGTTGAGTTTAAGAACTTAGGGCCCCATAAATCAAACTAAATACCGGTCGCAAACGGGCAGATTCTCAGAATGCGATTGCATTTAAGGAATCGCAAATTGTGATTCCTTAAATGCAATGCTATAAGCAATTTAAAATAGCGATTTCGCTATTAGGGCTTGCAAATTACTGAAAAATAATACTGGTCGATAATTTGAAATAACTTTGAAAAAAGCACTAAAGTGCATTTTTCAAAGTTACATGTTACACACACACATGCCCTTGGGGCATGTGTGTGCGCAACATGGGTGCACATTACAATTTCAGGGGTGCAACAGGGTGTCCTTTTGGCACCCTTGCACCCTTGAAATTGAATGCGGAATTTGCGAGTACCTATTTGGTACTCGCAAATTGCGCATGCAATTCCCATGGGCCTTTAGGCCCATAGGAATGAATGGAAAGGCATTCCTTATTTGCGACTCGCAATTTGCGAGTCGCAATTAAGGGATGTTTAGGAATCGCTATTTTTTTAGCGATTCCTACATGCAAAGGCTTTTACGATTCTTTAATTGCGATTCCTTAATAATCGCAATTAAGGAATCGCAAAAGCCTTCCTTGATGCATGTGCCAGTTTGACTATACCGGGGGCCATTGGTATCCTACCTCTCAAAGGGTTGGCCTCTAGTAGCCCATTCCACACGTCTCAGAGCACTTCACCTCTTCTAATTCTGAGTCCCGGATGTGATACCACACCAACCTGATGCAGGAAACCTCACTATGAGACAGATACTCTTTAAAGATTCACCCCAGCTGCCATTGCCTCTCGGAGACAAACTATCACCACCATGCACTTGATTTTTTGTTGTTTTAGGTTCTTTGTTGATCCCACCGTTTGCACAAGGTATACTAATGAGATAGTCATCTCAACTAGCATCTCTGTTGTGTGGCTGTTACCCTTTCATCGAGAGACCCCTTCATTGAGAGACACTGTTCAATTCATTAACATTACTGTTAATTGCTGAAGGTGGTGGTTCTGAATGTAAAGCGTTTATTGACTCTGTGCAAACATCAATAAAACCAGTTTTGACTAAAAACAATTATTATTAGGTTAAGCGCAGAATTTTGTTAAAAATGTTGCAAAGATGATTTTTATTAAAACTTGATTTCTCTGCCTGAAATCAATGACAGGAATTATTTCAGTTCTGAATAGACTCTCCTTTCGCCACTGGCGAGGTGTAAAATACCTTTTGTGGGAGAGAACAATTGCTTGGCCTGTTGGGAAGATGACAGAAAGAAAATACTTACAGGACATACACAGTTTAATTTTTTCAATTTTGGGAGAAACAGAAGTTGGCATCATAAAGACCAGTTTGGAGCCTGGACATTTGGCACCGTGATAGCAACTGTGGTTCTGTGTGAGGAATACCTTCAACATCCTGTTTGTTCCATTCACATAGGAGGGGACCTGACCTCACAGACATCGATTCACCAAAATGCCTTTACATACCCTTTGACTTTAGTGACAATACAGGAAGTTACATCATATCACTATTGAGCCTTACTTTTCCCAGGAACCCATGTCACATGACCTTAACCCTAAAGACAGCACAATAATTTGCATCGCTGAATTTCCACAATTACAGGGTGTTCATTATTACAACATAATACAATGTCTACTTTAGATACCACCTATATACAACTGTGCAAATTTCTGGTGACAATTTGAAAAAATGCCTAAAACTGTAAAGTGTGTGGCATTGCACACAGTATGCTCCACCATGAGAACCTTGGTTTGGGCTGGTAGGCAGCCTAGAATTAGGTGGGAAGTGCTTACACTGTCTTATGCCGAGGGAGGATTTGGGACTCCAGACCTTCATTTATAATATGTATATGCTCAAGCACATTTTGCATATTATTGGTATCACCCCCACAAATTGATACCTCATAAAGAGATAGATTCTGATGACGCACATGCTCTCCCACTACCTGCTCTCATATCACAAAGGAGAACTAATATTCCTCACTCCAAAATCAACTCTATTACGTGTACTATAATGTCTAGGCGGATGCTGCGAGCATGGGCCTGGGATGGCCCCACTTTATGCCCCTGCCCTACCTCTTATACACCATATAGATATCTCAGTTACGCAGGAGCCCAGGGCTCTGGCGATGTTGATGAACGCAGGCCTGTAAACTATGCGCGATATGTTCCCAGAACGGTCGTTCATTACCTTGCAGGATCTTTCTTCTGACGAACCACAGACACCACTCCTGAGTCCTGGTCGGCCTGCAGATGGCTATAAAAGAGCTGTATACGTCCTTTCCCTCAGAGAGCCCCGCTCTCGAGTCACTACAGACTTTACTCATCAGCCCTACTCCGGGCACCTGGTTACCAAATTATATAATGCAGCCCAAAGAGAAACACACGTTGATTCAAATGACTCCTTAGATAAATGGAACACAACACTTGACACGCCCTTGTCTGCAGATGAATTGAGTTTTTGTTGTACGTTCACAGGTATGCTAACTCCGAATTGCAATCTACGTATTATTCATTTCAAGTTTTTACAGCAAATGTATTATACGCCTGCTAGATTGTTCAGATATGGACTGCGAGGTGATGCACAGTGCACACGTTGCGGCAATGCACAGGTGGACTTTTGCATGTAGCTTGGTCCTGCCCACTGGTTAATCACTTTTGGATTGAAGTAACAAAGTCACATGAGCCCATGGCACCCGAATCTATACCTAATACCATGCAGTTATGTCTACTGCCTTGTGAAGTCGCTGCAGCCGGCCAGTCGTAGAGTTGTAGGCCTAGCCTTGTTACTTGCGAAAAGAAGAGTGGCTATGAATTCGGGGAAAAACAAATTCCTAAATTACAACACTGGATAGATGACATGGTGTACTATAAAGAGCAGTAGGAATTATAAGCGGAAGAACTGTAAACATCTTCCTGCCCAAAGGACTTATGGGGTCCGCTTACTGCTTATTTGCTGTCTTTGTCTAATACACAGTAAAGGGCTGTGATGTGCCGATTGCTGTGCTGTGATATGACAAACGACGAGAGGGATATGTTGTACAGACATAATGATTAACTTTGCCATGCTGATCTATGCTAAAGTGTGTACCATGTAGTGACGCATCATTCATGATGATACAATGTTATCTGTTGTTATATGAATAAAACGAAATAAAAAAAAGTGTGTGGCATTGCAACTTGAATGGCAAGGCTGTATCAGATGCAAGTGATTAATCCTTTTCCTACCAACCTCTAGCAGGCCTAGCTGCAGTTATCAGCGATTTCTCCCCATCAGCATTGGTACGTTCCCTAGCTTGTGGTTTCCCTCCAAAGACAGAAGAAAAAGAAGACACTAGTTAGTAGTACAGACCACAGTGATCACTTCCAATATTGAAGACACACAAATCTACTTTATCCATACCCCTCTTCCATTTACCCTACTAAGCACGCCTTAAGAATACTTACAATTTTTAATCTTCATACCTTACCTTCATACATTTTCACTGACATATTAAAGGTATAAGCAAAAATCACAAAACGTGCAAGTTCATAAAGATGGAGTTTCTCTTTTGGGGGAAAAGGGTAAATGAGGTCAACCAGTAGGTCCTGCTCCCAGCCATCCATTCTGTCCAGCAGTGTTGTACTTGCTTCTGGGAGCATGCAGCCCTGGTTCTGCACCTCATCAAACACACCACATGCCGCTGATGATCTTTTCTCCCCTGGAGGCTTTAACTATTTCTGAGCCTGCCACCAATGTGATGGTAAAGTGTTTCAGCACTTAAAATATATTCTTTTAAATATTTTGTATTATCATTTTTTTAATCAACTATATTATAGTGCATACGTCATAGCATTTTCATGGTAAAATGCATCACCTTTGAGATGTCCTGAGCAATGCTTTTTTCCCTTAGTTCCTTTTTAAACAATCCTCTTCATATTGCGCTTATTTGCATTTCCATATTGATTTTACCCACCTAGAACCCTGTATTTCCTCCCTGACTGCCAGATTTTTTCATATTTCTTGAGCCATCACATGTTCTAATAAATGAAGCATGCACAAGTCTATATTTGCCCACCATTTCTCAAAAGGTGTAGTTTGTGGGCATCCCTAATGAAGTATCTACGTGCAATCATGAGTTCCATGTAGTTTTTTAATGAATATCTTGGCATCACTCCATATAGCCAGTAATAGCAACTTTACACTTTTTTATTTATGTAGGTTTCATTACAACGTTAAGGCACTTTCAGCTGAGTCTAAGCTGTCCCTTAGACTGAGTCCTTGTTTGGTGTCAGAACAACGTATGCCATTGAAACGCATGGCTTTACAACAATGATTTTACAACGAAAATGCCTTTACCACAAAAGTCTTAATCAATGAATTTTTTTCAAAGGATATGCCTTTACCTTACCACTGATGCCTTTACCATGAAAATGTAAGTATTATACAGGTAAGTATAAACCATATATATATATATATATATATATATATATTCTCAACAAAGCAGTCCAAGAACGAAGGGCGCACTTTTCACAGCTGGTGCGCGTGGCGGGCCGGACTTGCCCCGAAAAACAATTTGTCACCAAGCAAGTAACACGCTGCACTCTCTCAGATATTATAAAGATTTATTGAAGCCAGTTACACTCCTTCTCCACCTTTTTTTTTTTTTTAGTCCCTCCACGCTTTCCGCTATTTATACCAAAAACCCAGTAAACAATTTATGATGCATGCTGGGAATGGTAGTTCACTTAAAAAAAATATAGCATCTATATGCATGCCAACATTAAAATGTTAAATCATTATGTGATATCTGACAATTGCATTAATCTTATAAAATAATTAAGACGATTATACCAAATTATACAAATATATAAAGCAGTATCGGTTTTCTGAAGGGATACATATGACATGGATTCACATTAGTATGATCATAAATATGATCAAATGGAATTAGTCTTAGTGACTAAAACACGCTTTCGCGCTAACGTTACACAATTGGCTCAGTGTCCACAATTAGAACATTATAACTAATTATGCATGTCTGCATCTCTCTCCATTATGTATCCTTCACGATCTTTCTTTGTTTATAGGCTCAGTGCCCCAATAACTGCAAGACATTTCATATATTATATTGGTCAAAGGTCTAAAAGTCTTTTACAGATTTGATGTTTTGGCTGCTTTTTATGATATTTCGTTTTAAGTAATGTTTCTCTTCTTGTGATTCCAGTACAGATACCATGGTATCCTTACAGATGTATGTATAATTCTTCATCCCCGTTAAGTCCCATCGGGGATTTGGTCTTAAATCTTATTATTAGCCTAGATTCCAGGCGTCTTAGTTTTAGAGTTCTATTCCCACCTCTCTCATGGATGGGTACCGTTGCCAAACCACTATATGTCATGTCCTGCCATGTTTTTCTCTCATGCGTTGTCATATGTTTTGCCATGGCATATGTCAAGTCTCTGTTCTGTATGGCCCGTATGTGTTCTAGGATGCGTTTATTTAAGGGGCATATCGTGCTACCAATGTAGCGTTTCCCACAATGGCATTCCAACATATACACCACATAAGTTGTTTTACATGTTATGGTATCGTTGATGTTGAAGGTTTTACCTTGTGGATCCTTGATTGTTTTTATACTTCTCCCAATTTTACAGGCCTTACATTGGCTGCATTTCTTAAATCCCTTTGCATACCTTGTAACCACATACTTGACTGATTCATTTCAAAGTGGCTTCTGACCAATTTATCAGACAACGATGGTGCCTTTCTGTAGGTTATTTGCGGTTGATCACCCAACTCTTTGCCGATGTCTGGATCTTTACTTAGGATGTTCCAGTATTTTTTAGGGATTTGCGAATTTTAAAACTCTCTTTGCTGTATGTCATTATCATTCTTATAGGTTCATTTTGTTGCGTCTCTGTATTCACATCATTTTTGTTGATCAATGTTTCAGCCCTTGTAAGGCACCTAGCTTTCATTTCTCCCCGTTTAATATCATTATATCGATAACCTCTTTGTAAAAACCGTTTTTGTATCTTTGAATTTAAGATTCATCTCTTTTCTGTTTGAGCAGTTTCTCTTCATCCTGATAAATTCACCGTATGGTATATTTCTTTTTAGTGTCTCTGGGTGGAAGCTCTTGCCGTGTAGCACACTATTGGTTGCCGTGCTTTTCCGGTAGACAGTTGTTTCTATTTGATCTGCTTTTACATATACTTTGGTATCCAAGAATACAATTTCACTTGAGCTGATATTATAGGTGAATTTCAGGCCAACATTATTGTTGTTCAATATGTTGAAGAACTCTACAAACTCATTCTCGGTTCCATTCCAAAGGAGGAAGAGGTCATCTATAAAACGCAGCCATAATGCCACTTTGGCTACGTGATGGTCATTTTCTTCTCTCCAAGCTATGGTCTTCTCCCACCAGCCCATTACTAGGTTGGCGTAGCTTGGAGAGAAGGAAACTCCCATGGCAGTTCCGCAACATTGGGAGTACATGTTCTTATTAAAAGGAATACATTGTTCCTTAAACAAAGTTCTATCATTTCAATGACCATCTGGCAGTGTTGAAGTTGTTCTATGGGTTTTTGTTTCAAGAAATATTTGATCGCTTTTATGCCTATGTTATGATCAATAGACGTATAAAGAGACACTACATCAATGGTTACCAGCATGTAATCCTTACACCATCCGGTGTTCATAAGCATTCTCAGGAAATCCCCAGTATCCTTGATGTATGATGTTAAGGTGGAGAAGGAGTGTAACTGGCTTCAATAAATCTTTATAATATCTGAGAGAGTGCAGCGTGTTACTTGCTTGGTGACAAAATATATATATATATATATATATATATATATATATATATATATATATATATATATATATATGTACATATATGTATTTCAGCACACCAATTCACCCTTCAGATCAGGCTCCAGCATGCTCAAGTTCGCTTACAGTGGACTTTTATTGTGGCTCAGGTGACGCGTTTCAACCGTCAACGTGGTCTTTTTCACAAAAGATGTAAGTTGCCATTTTGGCCTTTTCATACCCATGAGTTTTGATTTGCATTTAAAGTGACAGTGCCTGACATTCAACCAATGATACATGACAGTCCAATGCTGCTCAATACATCATACCAAAATCGAGTAAGTGCAATTTCTGCTGTATTGAATACAATGTGATAAAGAAATGAAATGAAAATAACATGACATGGAATTGATGATTTTGGAGGGTCCAACAGTGTATTTTTCAAACATGTTATGCACACATCGCTGTTGCACTAACTCCTTTAGTTCTGACCATTATGCCTGCAAAAATTGTCCCACACTATAGTACAGCATGCAAATTCAAATAGATTGCGTAGTGCAAAAATGCAAATAGTTCAAAATGACATACAGCAATTTATAAAATTGAGCTGAATTGTGAAAACAAAAGCAAGGTCCTTCAAATGTTTGTATCACCTGACTCCTCTGGTATTACAAACAGGGTCAGTTTAAACATAGAGCAACCAACCAATATGCAAGGTTAAGGAATTAGGGGCAAGTGCCCATTTCCATAAAGTGCCATAGTGCAAATTAGCATATTGTGTACCCTACAAATATATAGAAAATAAGAGAAAGTCTAAAGAAAACAAAGCTCTCTCAAATATTTTGATTGTACAAAATTCAATACAGGACCATGACTTTAAAATTAGAGATCATCACTGCTGTATACTACTCCTGTCTTACTCAATTACTGTTAACCAAAATAACTTCCAATGAACCCATCAAATCTCACTTCCAAAAAGTGCTCTAGTGCAAACAAAAACCAACATCCATGAACATTATTATAATTCATCAATGAAAATAATGTCAACATTAAATATTGTCCAGATTGACTCACACTTATAAAATCCTTTTGTAGATCATTACTTGCTATTTTATAAATGAATATAAAGGTCCTCTTTTGTGTTCAACCCTGCCGGAACCTTGGTGTTGAATTTGAGAATATGCTTAGATTCTAGTTGCCTGAGGCAACATTCTCTGTTGCCCCCACAGATTCTATTTGGTACTTGGTCTAACAAAAAATAACTCAGATCATCTATGTTACTCTTGTGTACTGCTTTAAAGTGCCTGGCTACAGGGTATGTCTGATAATTGTGTTTGATCGCCCCAACATGCTGTAAAATTTGTTGATGAACCTTTAACATAGTGCTACCTATGTACAGTTTGGAGCAAGTACACCTCAACACGTAAACAGCAAACTCACTCTTACAATGTAGTGCTTGTTTAATCTTCCAAACCCCATCTGGGAAAGTTAAGGCCAGTTGTGTGGTGATGACTCCATGTTTACAGGCCTTGCATTTGTGACACTTCCTAAAGCCAACACTGCCCATGAGCCACATTCCTCGCTGGTGCATTTCAGGACTGCTGATCACAAGATCATCTCTCATTGATCTTGCTCTGCGGAAAGCAATCAGAGGCCTACAGTGGATCTTAGATCCTATGACAGGATCACTACGTAATAGGTGCCAGTGTTGTTGCAAGATCTGTCTTACTTGAGTACTGAAACCAGTGATGAGTCAAATCTCTTGCTGGTGATCTGCATCTCTCATTTGGTCTGTAAACAACAGTTGATCCCTTGTTTTAGAGTTTGCTTTACTCCTAGCACCCTGCAGCACCTATCCATTTTAACCTTGTGCAGCAAATCTGTCACTGAGTTCTTGATGGGCTAATTCCAGTTGTGCCTCTCTGCTGCAGTTTCTCCACATGATGAGATTCTCCACATTCAGGATACTGTATTTTAACTTATTCAGATGAAAACTACAGCCGTGCAACACTGATTGCCTGCAACCAACAAGTTTTTGTATGCAGTTTGTTCTGATCAAAATACACAGTAAAATCTAAAAACTGGACTTCCTCCACCCTAATGTGTGAAGTGAAGTGTACATTCATATGGTTGTTGTTGATTCATTCAACAAATCTCTGCTGTGTATTTTGTACCCCACCAGATGATAAATAAATCATCTATATAGCGTGACCAAAGGATCACATTATCTGTCATCTCCTGGGCACATTCCTGGGCCAGCACGTGCTTCTCTCACCAGCCCATATGCAAATTGGCCTAACTGGGGGTGAAGCAGGTGCCCATGGCTGCCCTCCTCAGTTGACGATAAAGATCCAGCTCAAACAGGAAGATATTTTTGCGCAAGCACCAGTGGTTCATGTTTGATAGCATCTCACCATGCTTATAAACGGCAATGGCTGGGAGCTCAGAAAATATTCTACTGCTCTCATGCCATCACTATGGGAAATACTTGTATATAGAGACAACACATCTAAAGTCATTAAAATGTAGTCGTCTTCACAATTTACATCATATACTTGTTTCAAAAAGTCCCCAGTGTCTTGAACATAGGATGATACATTTTTAACCGATTTTTGGAGAGAGTAATCAATATATTTGGAAGTATTTTCCAACAGCCTGCCAATTGCAGAAATAATTTTATGGCCCGGAGGTTTGTTCACATCTTTATGAATTTGTTGTATAAGATAGAACATAGGCAGTATGGGTGAATCAGTTTTAAGGAAAAGAGATTTATTCTGAGTAATATTTCCTGATGACCTCCATTTGGATAACTCAGTGTGATACGCAGCTTTGATGTTACATGCCTCACTTGTGTCAATTTTGCAGTAACATTAGCAATCCCCCAATTGTCCCACAGGCTCCTCCAAATACATGGTCTGTGGCCATAGGACAATATTCCCACCCTTGTCCGCCTGCCTCACTACTATATCTTTCAGAAGACTCCTCAAGACCTGGCTCTTCGATCAGTAGCAGCACCACCCCCCTCTTCCCCCAGCACCTTGAGACCCTCGCGGGTATGTAGTGCGCTTTATAAGTGACATGATTGATTGATTGATTGATTCCTTTGGCGTGGCTTGTTCACTAGACACTTATATTGGATCTGCAATGAATCTATAGACGCCATTATTCTAGTAGTGTACTGGCTTTATTTGCAGTTTCTTTAGATCAATTACCACTAATTCTGCAAACATATCTATAGAAAGATGGACTTAGGTTTAAATGGAGTGGCTGGTCTATCAAAAACATTAAGCCCCTGAACTTGATTGAGCCTTTCATCTGTGACCTCATTGCTAACTCCTCTGGATAAACTCTCCATGTCCCTTAGTAGATTCAAGTCAGAGATAGCTAGATAACACAAACCTTCCTGATCCTGGGAGTTGTCCAGCAATGCCGTCCTTCTGTTATTGAAAAATGTGCGCAGTCTCAATTTCCTAATAAACTTGAAACAGTCGATTCTAGTTTGGACATAGTTCAGATTTAATGGCACACAATAAGATAGTCCCAAAGATAAAATTCTACTTTCTTCATTACTGAGTTCCAAATCAGTCAAATTAATTATATTGGTGTTGATGTTCCCACTAATTTCTTCTTCTGGACAGATGCCCTTTTGTTGCCTCTTTCGCCCGAATCTCCTGTTCTTCCATTTCCTCTGCCACCTCCTCAAATATTTCTGTCTTGATTTGCCAGAGGTCTGAGATTGAGATTGCGGTTTCAGAGTAAAAAACATAGCTCGTCTTCAACTGATGGTATTGACGTTGTCGGGCACGTATCATCATTGTAGGCTTCTACCTCAGAGGTCAATTCAGAGCTAGTTTCATCATGATGCTTGGCGCCACTACTTTGTATTGCTTGTGGTAATTTCTGGTGCAGTATGTTGTCAAAGCGTTTGGAGAAGGTGAAGATTTGCCCTCTTTGATAATCGAGTTTGTCTCTTCTATGTTTTGTGACTTTACGATCTTTATTCGGCTGCTCATATTTGCTCAAACGCCCCTGCATCTCCATTTCAAATTTCTTAACTGCCTCATGATCTGGCAATTTGCTTAGCTGTTCTTTCAAAGCTCCAACTTCTTTCAAAAGTGCTTCCCGATCTATCACAGCATACTTAATTAAAATGACTAGCATGCGTTTTAATCACTCAGCACTGTTCTCTGCCCACTCACGTAGCATGTCTGGGTTTGGATTCTCATAAGTTGGGACAATGAGAATCCGTAATCCTCTCAGTACACGGGCAACATCTAGGTAATGCTGCAGTGACTTACTAGCTCACCACTTGGATAGTTCCCTCTTCGTAAGTTTCTCGAGTGCCTTCATAATATCTTTACATTCTGTGGGTTTACCCGGTCCAAGTCTATTTCCAGAATTGCCTGTGGTTTCATCTGTATCAGCATCACTGAAAAGATTTTCTGCAGCACTTCTTTCTCTTTCAGCCAATCCGTATTCATTATTCCGTTACAACTTGCCACACAATCCCACGAATATTCGCGCACCGCTTTGCAGATAAATGCTGCTGTCCTCTCCCCCCACCGCCCCTCCCTCAAGCAGCTCAGCTTACCTTGCTCACGAAGGTCCTCCAACTTCCCAGATCTCGGCTGCAGAGTCTATCTTGAATTGCTTGGTGTGCGGGGGCTCCGCCGCTTTGTATGCTGTATATCCATATAACCATATACCAGTGGGTAGTTATAGTTAGGACCTAGCTTCCAAAGGAAAACATTTTTTTACTTGCCTATATCTTTGGCAACGTTTGACGAATCTTCACAAAAGTTTTTAAAAATAGCGTCAACTTGGGTGTTGTTTTGTATGGAAATTTTCTTTGTGTTTCGTTAAATGAGGGCCATGAAAAAGGGGGTTTAAAAAAGTGCATTTCCCATGTTTATTCCCATAGAGATTTTAGACACAACTACAGCCTGTATCAGTGTGGGGTTTTTAGTATTGACAGGAATAATGGCGCTCAAGCTAATTCGCGCTGAGTTTATGTTATACTAGGAGTGTGAACGGTGCAAACCAGGTCAGGGGATATGCCCTAAAACCCCCGTGATGGTATGGATAGAAATCCACACAAATGAAGTAGGTACAGTCCCGGGCACACGTAACGAGGATATAATATCAGGAGAAATGTCTCATACTGCAGAAATGTAGAGGGTCTACACCAGAATGATAGTCATAGGTGTTTAATATAGTAACAGAGCATAAGCAACCAGCCAAAACAAAAGCAACCAGCCGACACGTGTTTCGTCACAAAGTGTAGTAACCCGTGACTCTTCAGGGCTGGGGAAGATACAAAACATAAGATAAACTGACACGAAAGCAAACAAACGATGTATAGGTCAAAATTAAAAATCATAAATACAAGTGGAAACCTGGGTACATAACTTACACACAAAATGACAATGAAAGATCTTTGCACCAAGATCAAAGGTCGAGCTGTGAATGTGTAGAGGAAGAAAAATAAATGGAATTGCAGACCAAGAGGCGAAATAATCAGAACATGGTAAATGAGAAGCGACACAAGCCAATGTGATAAAATTGAAAAGGCAGCCTGTAAAGATAACAATCACGCACTAAGCGGAACGTGTTGGAAATACATGCAATGGAGGGCGCCCAGTCATGGCAACGAACAGGTTCTAAAAGCGGCTGTAAACGCAAAATCAGTGTTGGTGAAAAGTACTCAGGCAGAAGACCAACTAGATAAACAAGAACTCCTAAATAGAGGATAGGTCACCCAGGGTTAAAAGGAGGACCTCTGGTACACAAAGGTAAGACAAAACCGCATAGTGAACGAAATGGTGATCACGAGCAAGCTCCATTGTGAGCTGGACGAGTGCGACTGACAGACATGCGGAGAAAGCGAAAGAACGATAAAGACACAGCCTAGTAGGTGGCTCTGGAGGGAATAGACGGCTGCCCTAAGTGTGTGCTACTAGTAGGTAAAAGAAAAGAAAAAAAGGGGGGGAAAGAGGGTAGAGAAAATACCTGAAAGGCGGTGCCAACAAGGTGGATTCTATGGAGAGGAAAAGGAAAACGGTAAGCGAAAGGGGTGAGCTGGAAAAGGAAAAATACGTACAGGGAAACTAAAGTGAAACCTTACCAAGTGACCGTTCAAGAATCCAAAACGGCAATGAAGAGCAGTGCGAACCACGGTAGGTGGGCTACTGCCAAATGTAAGGAAAGGAAGACGGATATCGCCGGGCGGCGGATAAGCCAATGAGGACTATTGACCTGAGAGAAAACGGAAAATGGGAATGAAGTGAAGTGCCAAGTGTGGGAGGGAAAGGGGGAAGGGGAAAGACAAAAACACTAGAGTATCGAGGTGAAGAAGGCTTACCTCCAGAAAAGTCGATGCAGTCTGTGGCGACGAGATTAACCAAGTGCTAAGTAGCACAGGGGGAATATAGAATTAGGCGTGCCAGGTCAGTAGTCCAGGACGACAACGGCGGATGCGCCGGAGTACAGGAAACTAGATAGTGAAAGAGGGGGAGAAAAGGTGTAAGCAGATACACCAGGGATAGTGAGCTAGCAAAGGTTGGCTCGTGTGGAGAGGACTGAGTCGCTTACCTGGGAGAAGTGTTGTTCAGGAAGGAAAATGGTTCCGGAAGATGGCCGGAAGAGGAGGGGCGGAGGCGGGGTTATATAGGCAAGGTGGAGAAAGACTAGACCGCAGAAGGACAAAAGCAGAGGTGGGCTACACAGGACGCCATGTATAGAGTGTGCCGGTGTAGGAATTGGTGCTGTAAAAGGGATGTACGCCCAAGTTGAAAGCAGAAAAAAGGAAAAAGAAAATAACATAGACTGAAATAAAGAAAGAAAAAGGGAACAAACGTACATAAAATATAGACAAACCAATCGATGGAGGATATTGAAAGGAGAGATGAAGGAGAAAATAGATGCAACATCTGAGAAAAAGTAGTGTAACTCCTGTGATATGGAGTGCATGTCAGATGCTCAAAACAGAGATGCTAAGACCTGGAGGGAAAAAAACATAAAAGTAGTATACCATAATAAATAAATGCTCTCTGGATTACACGCATATACCAAAACTTCATGAGTTACACTGTGAGAGAAATACTCGCATGAAGCTTAGCCTAAAGCTAACAACCAAGTTACATGAGAAATAATTCAGGTGACCATAGTCTGCGCCGCTGTGACATGACGTTCACCCGAATAGTAAAGCGAAGTGACATTATACCAAAAGTGGTGACATGATAGCAACAATAGTGGGTGAGAATCGCACAAGGTGACTAAAATCTCCAAACTCTATAATCAAATTAACAGATAGCTGTGAGATTCACGAAAATGTCTGGTTCATCAAATATTCCAACTGGAATAATGAGGTTCATGGTTCATGGAGTGGTCAGTAACCAGTGATTAATCCCCTAAAAATAATGAAGCTCATGATCCGTGTTTAATCCGTGTTGCACCGTCTGAAGGCGCATAATCCATGTTGCTTCCAGACGTCTGAGCCTCAGTTCTCTGTTGCCTCCTCTGGCATTAGTGGCAGCCACATCAAATCCGAAGAACGAGAGGCGTTTTGGAGGCTTGCGTGGGACAAGTGGCTGCATGGACTGCCATGGGGTATCTGGAATCCTGGCGTTGGAGTGCTCTGATGTGTTCACCAATGCGTTCCTTCAATGGTCTGATGGTGCTTCCTACATACCATAGTTTACAGGTGCACTCTAGAATGTATATGACAAATTTAGTGTTACAATTGATGTTGCAATTGATCAGGTATTTCTTCTTGTTGATTGCTGTGAGATTTTGATGCCATTCTGGGCAAATCTGCAGACACCACAACAACCACATTTAAAGAAACCCAGTGTGTGTGTTTTGAGCCATGAGTGGCTACTGTGAGGACGAGGTACAGTGGGACTGAGTCTCGTTTTAACAGTTCTACCACGTCTATAGGTGATCCGAGGTCTCGTGGTGATTACATCTTTAAGCGTAACATCTGCTAGTAGTACACCCCAATGTTTGTTAAGACTCCTTTTATGGCTAGACCCATGTCACTAAAATCGGTAATCAATCTAACTGGTTGATCCTGTTTGGTAACTGTGTTTTTGTCACCTAAAGTTTGATGTCTCTCTAACCTTTGGATTCTTTTCTCAGCTTTATTTATGGTATGTGCATCATAACCTCTAGCCTTGAACCTAGATTTCATGTTGGAGATGCATTTCTGGAATTCTGGTTCCTCACTGCAGTTCCTTCTGGCTCTAACGAATTCACCGTAGGGTATCCCTTGAAGTTGATTAGAGGGGTGGGAACTTTCTGCATGCAGGATGGCATTGCATGACGTCTCTTTCCTATATAGTCGACTATGTAGTGTGTTAGACTTGATGTAGAGTTCCACATCGAGAAATGTGATGCTCGACTTGCTACAGACATTCGTGAACCTCATGTTCATGTCATTGGAGTTAAGGTAAGTGAAAAACTCTTCTAGTTTGTCTTGGGACCCTGACCATAGCAGAAGGCAGTCATCAATGTAGCGTCCCCAATAGATTATGCAGTCAACCCGTGGAGCTCCCTTGATACCCCAGATCCAAATGGATTCTAGAACGCCCATGTAGAGATTGGCAAATGATGGGGAAAATTTGGAGCCCATAGCTACGCCTTTGGTCTGCTTGTACCATGCATTGTCGTAGATGAAGAAGTTATTATTGAGAATGATGTCCATCATGGCAATCAACATGTTGGTGTGTTGCCAAAGTGTGGCTGGCCTGTTGTGTAGAAGGCTGGTGATGGCTTTGAGACCAACCTCTGGTTCAATGGTAGTGTAGAGAGAAACCACATCTAAGGTTGCTAAAGTCATGTCCGGTTGCCATTGGACATCAGCTAGGATGCTCAAGATATGTTTGGTGTCCTGTATGTATGAGGGTAAATTCTTGACCATGGGGCCCAGAAAGAGGTCAACATATTGGGCAAGTCTCTCTGTGGGTCCGCCTATACCTGATACTATGGGTCTACCAGCAGGAAAAGGGCCCGGTTTGTGTATCTTAGGAAGGGTATACAGCCAAGGGAATGCAGGTCTGTGTACCTTCAAATAAAGAAGTTCCTGATCGTCAATAAGACCTAAAGTATGCCAATCAGAAAGGTATTTGTTGATCTTAACAATGAGGGTACCAGTGGGATTTTGATTCAATTGTTCATAACAGGAGGTGTTCTCTAGTTGAGTAAGGATTTCCTTGTGATAATCAGCGTGGTTCATAACCACAACATTCCCTCCTTTGTCGGCCTCTTTGATTATTAAATCAGGAGTGGAACTTAATGTTTTTAGAGCCACCCGTTCTTCTCTACGTAAGTTGTCTTTGGTCCTATGTTTCGAGTGAAGAGTTTTCTTTTCATGTTTGTCTATGTCCGTGAGAACTAGGTTGTAAAAGAGATCCACAGAATTGCCCCCTGGGAGAATAGGAGTCCATCTAGACTTCGTCTTGAGACCACTGTTAAGAGTGAGGTCTGTGTCAATATCTAGTTCCAGAAGAAGATCTTCCATATTCATTGGAGGGTCGCCAATGTCCGTAAGGGACAGGAGTAAATGGGTGTCCTGAATATCTTTGATACTTTGTACACCCAAAGAATTGTCTGTGCAGATATTCTTGATGGTCTTAGTGGTGGTAGGGAAACTACTGAAATGTTTCCTGATCTTAAGACCCCTAATAAATTTAAAGAGGTCTATTTTGTGTCTACAGGTGTCTCCTTGTTCATGGGGATTAAAACTTAAGCCTCTGCTAAGAAGTGAGATCATCCCACTGTTCAGAGTATGTGATGAAAGGTTAACTACCTGCACACCTTGATCTTGTGAATCTATTTGTTTTTCCCGTCCCCAGACCTTAGTTTCTTCTTGTACTCTTCTGAGTCCTGACCTCTTCCCTCTACGGGTTTTCTGTCTTGGCCTCCTAGTCTTTGTTGTATCCGGTTCTCCCTTCGTATCGTTAGGACCTCTCGTAAAAAAGATGATTTATTGAGGGTAGATCTGTTCCGGTCGTTTGTTGGGTTATCAGGTTCACTGTCACTGCTGGCAATAGTGTTGAGAGAGGTGGAACTGGATGAGATGGATGAAATGTCCGGTCTAATTGGTTTGTTACCAGGTGTGGCGGTCTGAAGTAACTGATCGTATTTTCTAGCGAAAGTAAAAACACGTCCCTCTCTGTAGTCAGCTTCGTCTCTTTTTAATTGTCGGGTTTTTCTGTCTTTTATTTCGTTCTGGTGTTTGGACAGGATATCATTTAAGATGACATAATTCTTTTCTGTAGCTTCTTTTAAATCTAGGTCTGCAATTTCTTTTTCTAAGTTGGAAATTTCAATCTGGAGATTTGCTACTTTGCGTTCTGCGTTCTCTATTAATATGTTGATGAGTGTGTTTGAGTTAGAAGTGAGAGTTTCTTCCCATTTGCCTAAAAGATCATCGTCCAAATCATCAAATGTGGGAAAAATCTGGGAGCGAAGTCCTCTTGGGACCCTGTTAAGTCTCAGATATTGTTTTAAGGTGGCACTGTCCCACCATCTGGAATTCTCTGTTCTCTTTAATCTCTCTAGTCTTACGAATTTCTCTTTGAGACCTTCTCTACGTAATGGGTTTCCACTGGTGGATGCTGCATTAATAGTGATACCTTTGGATAAGTTGTCAAAGAGTTCTGATGCGACCCTGTCTCTATCCATAGCCTAATCAACAGATAGCAATAAAATGGATATTTGAAGCGCTGCGGCTGCCTTTCCTGAAACCATAAAGTATGTATCAGTGTGGGGTTTTTAGTATTGACAGGAATAATGGCGCTCAAGCTAATTCGCGCTGAGTTTATGTTATACTAGGAGTGTGAACGGTGCAAACCAGGTCAGGGGATATGCCCTAAAACCCCGTGATGGTATGGATAGAAATCCACACAAATGAAGTAGGTACAGTCCCGGGCACACGTAACGAGGATATAATATCAGGAGAAATGTCTCATACTGCAGAAATGTAGAGGGTCTACACCAGAATGATAGTCATAGGTGTTTAATATAGTAACAGAGCATAAGCAACCAGCCAAAACAAAAGCAACCAGCCGACACGTGTTTCGTCACAAAGTGTAGTAACCCGTGACTCTTCAGGGCTGGGGAAGATACAAAACATAAGATAAACTGACAAGAAAGCAAACAAACGATGTATAGGTCAAAATTAAAAATCATAAATACAAGTGGAAACCTGGGTACATAACTTACACACAAAATGACAATGAAAGATCTTTGCACCAAGATCAAAAGGTCGAGCTGTGAATGTGTAGAGGAAGAAAAATAAATGGAATTGCAGACCAAGAGGCGAAATAATCAGAACATGGTAAATGAGAAGCGACACAAGCCAATGTGATAAAATTGAAAAGGCAGCCTGTAAAGATAACAATCACGCACTAAGCGGAACGTGTTGGAAATACATGCAATGGAGGGCGCCCAGTCATGGCAACGAACAGGTTCTAAAAGCGGCTGTAAACGCAAAATCAGTGTTGGTGAAAAGTACTCAGGCAGAAGACCAACTAGATAAACAAGAACTCCTAAATAGAGGATAGGTCACCCAGGGTTAAAAGGAGGACCTCTGGTACACAAAGGTAAGACAAAACCGCATAGTGAACGAAATGGTGATCACGAGCAAGCTCCATTGTGAGCTGGACGAGTGCGACTGAAAGACATGCGGAGAAAGCGAAAGAACGATAAAGACACAGCCTAGTAGGTGGCTCTGGAGGGAATAGACGGCTGCCCTAAGTGTGTGCTACTAGTAGGTAAAAGAAAAGAAAAAAAGGGGGGGGAAAAGAGGGTAGAGAAAATACCTGAAAGGCGGTGCCAACAAGGTGGATTCTATGGAGAGGAAAAGGAAAACGGTAAGCGAAAGGGGTGAGCTGGAAAAGGAAAAAATACGTACAGGGAAACTAAAGTGAAACCTTACCAAGTGACCGTTCAAGAATCCAAAACGGCAATGAAGAGCAGTGCGAACCATGGTAGGTGGGCTACTGCCAAATGTAAGGAAAGGAAGACGGATATCGCCGGGCGGCGGATAAGCCAATGAGGACTATTGACCTGAGAGAAAACGGAAAATGGGAATGAAGTGAAGTGCCAAGTGTGGGAGGGAAAGGGGGGAAGGGGAAAGACGAAAACACTAGAGAATCGAGGTGAAGAAGGCTTACCTTCAGAAAAGTCGATGCAGTCTGTGGCGACGAGATTAACCAAGTGCTAAGTAGCACAGGGGGAATATACAATTAGGCGTGCCAGGTCAGTAGTCCAGGACGACAACGGCGGATGCGCAGGAGTACAGGAAACTAGATAGTGAAAGAGTGGGAGAAAAGGTGTAAGCAGATACACCAGGGATAGTGAGCTAGCAAAGGTTGGCTCGTGTGGAGAGGACTGAGTCGCTTACCTGGGAGAAGTGTTGTTCAGGAAGGAAAATGGTTCCGGAAGATGGCCGGAAGAGGAGGGGCGGAGGCGGGGTTATATAGGCAAGGTGGAGAAAGACTAGACCGCAGAAGGACAAAAGCAGAGGTGGGCTACACAGGACGCCATGTATAGAGTGTGCCGGTGTAGGAATTGGTGCTGTAAAAGGGATGTACGCCCCAAGTTGAAAGCAGAAAAAAAGGAAAAAAGAAAATAACATAGACTGAAATAAAGAAAGAAAAAGGGAACAAACGTACATAAAATATAGACAAACCAATCGATGGAGGATGTTGAAAGGAGAGATGAAGGAGAAAATAGATGCAACATCTGAGAAAAAGTAGTGTAACTCCTGTGATATGGAGTGCATGTCAGATGCTCAAAACAGAGATGCTAAGACCTGGAGGGAAAAAAACATAAAAGTAGTATACCATAATAAATAAATGCTCTCTGGATTACATGCATATACCAAAACTTCATGAGTAACACTGTGAGAGAAATACTCGCATGAAGCTTAGCCTAAAGCTAACAACCAAGTTACATGAGAAATAATTCAGGTGACCATAGTGGGCGCCGCTGTGACATGACGTTCACCCGAATAGTAAAGCGAAGTGACATTATACCAAAAGTAGTGACATGATAGCAACAATAGTGGGTGAGAATCGCACAAGGTGACTAAAATCTCGAAACTCTATAATCAAATTAACAGATAGCTGTGAGATTCACGAAAATGTCTGGTTCATCAAATATTCCAACTGGAATAATGAGGTTCATGGTTCATGGAGTGGTCAGTAACCAGTGATTAATCCCTAAAAATAATGAAGCTCATGATCCGTGTTTAATCCGTGTTGCACCGTCTGAAGGCGCATAATCCATGTTGCTTCCAGACGTCTGAGCCTCAGTTCTCTGTTGCCTCCTCTGGCATTAGTGGCAGCCACATCAAATCCGAAGAACGAGAGGCGTTTTTTGGAGGCTTGCGTGGGACAAGTGGTTGCATGGACTGCCATGGGGTATCTGGAATCCTGGCGTTGGAGTGCTCTGATGTGTTCACCAATGCGTTCCTTCAATGGTCTGATGGTGCTTCTTACATACCATAGTTTACAGGTGCACTCTAGAATGTATATGACAAATTTAGTGTTACAATTAGGCCTGAACTGCTGGACGGAATTACATCAAATTTGGCAGAAAGTTGGATCTTGGTCCAGAAAGCGCCTTTTTTGTTATTTGGTGTGAATCCATTTAGTAGTCTTGAAGATATCAAAGAAAATCCAAATTGTATATCTAGGTGCGTGAATAATTTGTGGCTATTTTGCGACATTTGTGAATGTGCGCACTAACAGGAATGCCATGATTGGCTGGCCGCAACCTGAGTAGCAAGTTGCTGCTGCCATTTTGAGTAATGAGACACGGCCCCCAGGGCTGAAACTAAAGATCAAAAGTAGCATAATGGGTCATGGTAGAGGTACCCTGACACCATGGTTGGCATATTGGGGTGCTTCACTTCAAAAATAAAAACTTTTCCCACGTGCGATATTCACGAATGCGTCACAAAGTGCAACGTCATGATGAATTTGTGAATATCGACCAAAAATGTTTAAAAAAATGCATTCAGACATTCACTCAGACACTAATGTATTCACTCAGAGACCGACTCACACTGTTACACCCATTCACAGACCCAATCATCTTCCCTTGATAAATCCACACTGATGGCAGTGTTGGATTTATTAATAAATACATACAGAGGGCACCTTAGAGAGCCCCCTGAAAACCTACCAAACACTGGTGTGGTATTTGACTAGCCTTAGCCAGCCTGCCACCACCAAACATTTTTTTCACCTCTTGGGGTGAGAGCCAGCACTCTCAGAGGCCAGGAGCAAAGCCTGCTTTGGGCAGAGATGTTTCACACCTCCTCCAGGCCGCAATGGCATTGCAAGGCGGGAAGCTTCAAAGGTGATACCACCTTTGAAATGCAACTCAGGCATCTACAGATAGTGGAGGATGCCAACTCCCCTGTCCTGCTCCACATTTGGCAGTAGGGCTGGAAGGAAAATTTGTTAGATTAGGAGGTGGGCCCACATTCAGCCAGCACCACCCCTAAGGTGGGGGAGGTGATGTGGACACCAATGTTCAGTTTCCTTCATCTTGCTTGAGACGGAATTAGCCAATTAAGGTCAGGGTTGTGCCCACTCTCCAAAGGAAGTGGTCACATAGATGTTGTAAAGGTAGGTAGCACATTGGCGACTTCCTGTCTCCCCCTGTAACGCTGCTAAATTTAGCCTTATAGGTGGCACCCCTGAACCTGAACTTTAGATTCAACGGACCTAAGAAGAGCAATGGACAAAGAAGTCTGCTCTGTGTTAGGCTGTTCTCTAAGTCTGTCAAATTCTATGTATGAAGTCTAGACGTAGCAGTTTCGCTTCTTAGAGTCTGGTGGGAATGGGGCAGAGTGAGTCCTATGTTTTGTCGGAGTCTACCAGAAACTATACTTTATGTACCAGAGATAGAATTTAAAGAGAGAGCTCCAGAACATATATGTGTGCTGTCAGATGGCATGCCACACTTCTGGCCTAAGGATGGCCTTCAGGGCTCAGGTGGAATCACCCAGTCATATCAGTGCTCCTAGCTGTCCAGAGGGCTCAATTTTCTGTTGAAATCTAGGTTCACCTACAAGTCCCCTATGTCAGGAGCATCTGTGTGTAACATGCAGATAAAGCCACTGAAAGCAACAGCAGTGCAAATGTTTTTTAGTCACATGGTGACCCTGTGCCAGTAGTAGCAGCTGTTAAGGGTGGGGCAAGGTCAGTTACATTACAGGCATATCACATAATTATATGGTAGATCACTCTTCCTGTAGAAGTAGGTGGGTAAGCTTTATTTGATCTCCAGGATCTTAAAAGCAGCATACAATAGATAACAAAACAACAATAAATAGTTATACTTAAAATTATACATGGCTGCATGGTTAAAACTTTATTTCAAATTTGAATTACTAGTCGCGTTAGCCACAATTGTCTGAGGGCAGAGAATAGTCAACCTAAAAGGACAATCCTTGTACAAATACTCTTACTCAATACAGGGTCTCTCTCTTTTACTGGTTATCTAGACTAACCTTACAAGTATAAAATAAGAAAAAAACAAGAACTACGACCTGCGTCTTACAACCTTTTAAAAGGATAACAATCACTGTGCAAGTGCAGATTGATATTAAAAAGTAATAAGACCCATGTGCAAATAAGCAGAACATGATCTCCAACACCTAGCATACGGTAGAAGTTTAAAAAAGACATCCTATTTAGAGTGATATTGTAATTAAGATGGAGCTCAGTGAAGGCAACCACTGATGGCCTATTGTTTGATATGTAAGGTCATTACAGTAATCAAGAAACAGCAATTGAACAATTTACACTTCGTTGTTCCTATCCCAGGCAAAAAGTATAACATTTATATATTAAAATATACATTTGGAGAAAAGTCCCTTCTAAAGTGAGGTAGCCATATTATGAGAACTGGAGCAAAGTTATTCTAAAGTACGTAAATGTTCACAGTACGTCAAGACCAGAAAGTTGGATAACTGCAAAGTGGTAAGAAAACCTCTAAGCAAATAAAAAATGAATAGCATGTTGCCACCGCAGGGATTCCAGATGGCACTCTGCAGAATAAATCATTGATGCACATAGAATGGTGCTAATCAGTAGCAGAGATCAGACTAGGGTTAACTATTGAGTCTTTTTAGCCTGGTTCCTTGTAATGAACTTTAATTGGAGGATGCTAGCTTTACGAATTAAAGCAGCAGCTACTATTTTTTTTGGGGGGGAACCGATTATTGTAACCACCTGTGGCAGTTACCTTATTTTCCAGTGATTTTATTGATACTAATGGATTGCCTAAACTTGCGATATGCCTGATGGATAAAGATCGTAAACCTAATGTTTAGAGCCATGTTCTCTGGATTCAAGGCCGCAATGATACCCTGCTTGCAGGTCCGGACTCCAGGTTTGTTCCACTCAGGCCTCAGTTTTGATCTACGCAAGTCCACCAGTGCTGGGCAGAGGCATGCCAAATGCACCAGAGATTCCTCTGATTGTCCACAGCCCCTACACACCACCTCACCTGAGGTATGCCGCCAGGTAGGAATATGTTTAAAAAAATGCCACTCACCCAGCCTAAGCGCCAAAAATCTCTGTTTTAAATGTATAGAATATGTGGAAGCAAGGTGAGGCAGAGGTGGGGCCAACTGATAAGATTTAATCACTGCCCATGCGTGCTTTCGTTTAGCTAAAATCTCCCTGTCGGACAAACTGGAGAACACTTGAGTTCGCTTCTTGGTGCTTACTTTAAAGGCTTCTTTACTTGGGTTGAGAGCCCACAGTTCACTTGCTGATAATTATAGCAGGCATTCATTAAAAAATCGATTGTGTCACCCACCGGGGTTGCTGATTCTAATGTCAGTCCATAACAGGGACTCGAGTGATCCAGCGCTAGCCTACCTCAACTTGTGGCACAAGTTAAAAAAGGCCCCCACACTTTGTAAAGAATAATTTACAAGACCAAACTCCAGGCGAATCTGGGTAGCGGACAAGGTTTTTGGTAGCCGCAGCACCTTTTTGTAGATTCTATTCACAAGTTGGTTGAGTGCGATACTAAGCTTGCCCAAAGAGATCTCATAACTGTACGACAAGGTGGGACCTATCTTGGCCCGCATTACCTCCAGCATTGACGCTAAGCAAGGTCCAGTCACTGTTTTACAAGTTTGGAGAGACTGACTTGAAGTGCCAGGACTTTCATGGCAATTTCACTACGATGTTTTAATAAAGAGCCTCTTGAATCGATGTAGAACCCCAGATATTTATAGGTTTTACGCATCGAAACTTGAAGGTTGTTGTACGACCAGCCACCACCTCTACAACAATTCCTGCCAAATATAACTACTTGAGTTTTCTTTAGATTAACCTCTAAGCTGTTCATGGTGGAGTATCTATATAATGTATTCAGCAGGTGCTGTAGTCCGACTCTCATACGACTGAAGAGAGCAAGATCATCAGCATATAGGAGATTGTTGATCTGCGTACCACCGATCTTCGGAGCGTGGCTATTTCTAGTTCTGCTGAAAGGTCAGTTAGAAACAGGTTAAAAAGCAGGGGGGCTAATACACATCCCTGTTTTACACCCCTGGACATCGGTATTCTGGATAGGTGTGAACCAGAGCCTATCTTCACTTGAATCCGGGTATTAGTATGGAGCTGGATGATTGTATTCAGTAAATTGGACAGAATTACCCATTTCGTTAGTTTAGCCCATAGAGCCTCCCTTGGCATGTGATCAAAAGCAGCTTTGAAATCCACAAAGCAGCAAAAGAGCGCCGTAGAAGAAGTGTTTGCTTTATCAATGAGGATGGAAAAGGCTACAAGATTAGTCAATGTGCCGGAATTAGCCACAAAGCCTGTTTGATTTTTTGGTATCAGGTCCTTTGAGTCAGCCCAGTTTTTCAGATCTTCAAGCAGCAAACTGGCAAAAAACTTAGCCTCAGTATCTGTTAGAGCAATCAGCCTATAGTTGCATGGGGCTGATCTGGAGCCAGTCTTATGTATCGGCTGAATTATTGTACCGCGCCAAGAGTCGGGTATGGTTGAGCTACGTATGCTGTATTCAAACAGGTTAACTAACTGCTTAGTCCAGAAAGGAATGTTCTTTTTGAACAAGGCCTGTGGTAGGCCGTTTGGCCCCGGTGCTCCGTCCGATCTAGCTCTAGTTAATATTTTGCCCAGCTTTGTAGATGAAATGGAGAGATCTTCACTTAGATGTTTCTGTGTTCTTTGCAGATTAACCGGCTACTCCCTATACATGTCGGTCATTCTGCAAGGCTTTATCTCCTCCGTCTGGAAGTGGCCTGCCAAAAATATAACCCATTCCTGCTCTGAGATGTTTGTGGCGCCTAGGCAAAGATTTCCATTAATTTGTCTATTAACTAGTGCCCAGAATTTTCTAGAGTTACGACTTTTACTTGCAAAGTGAAGCATGCACCAGAGATGTTGAAGATGCAGTTGTTTTTCAATTCGACATGCCCATCTATAATTAGTTTGTGCGATTTTATAGTTAGACAGTAAAACTTCAGATTCAGGGTGACTCTTTACCGCCCTAAGAGCAGTGTTTCTGGTTTTCTTTGGTGCCATTGTCTTCTATTGGATCAGAGGACCACAGATTAAGACGAATAGTAAGTTGTTCACACTCTTCCATGATCTTTATACTAGCCTCTTCATTCCATCTTAAGCATTTTAAATTCTCAGAATAAACTCCTGTATGTGTAGTAGAAGCTAGGTCATGGTATGCTAAGGTCGGAGTAATGGTGATGACTTGTGGGCGATGATCGCTTTCCGAGCGTTCTATAATGCAATAGTTTCCTATGTATGGAAGCAATTCTAAATTGCAAATTGTACAGTCAAAATATGAGCACCTTCTGCTGTTTGTCCACGACCAGTTTGGGTGGATATCCTGAGGAAATCTCCCATTTAGAACAATGAAACATGCGGTATAACGTTGTAAAACCCAATATTGCCGAGGCTACAACGTTTTTGAGATATGGGTTTTACCTGTATCTTCAATGCTGGTGGGGAAAGAGGAAGCAAACTTTCTGAGTCCTTCGTTGACCCTTGAAAGAGATTGGTGTTAAAGTCCCCCATAAGGAGGCAATCTGAAGATGTAAAGTCCCCTGCCAGGTCGCACAGGACAGTAGATAGTCAATTCAACTGAGACCTTTTTGTATGGGCATTAGGATTGATATAGGCATTAAGAAGTAGCAGAGGCCGCTGCTGTCTCCATGAGTTAATTTTAATTCCAAGGAGCCAATTCCCCTGAAAATGTAGTGGTTCCATAGGGCCTATTAGACTGCATGATGTATAAATCGACAGAGCCCCCTTTGGCCGGCCAAATTTCTGATCTCTTACAGCAGGCTTCCAATGTTCCAAATAGCCATTCAAGGGGTAGTTTTGGGTGGCCGATGTTTCCTGGAGGCAAGAAAATTGTGACCGGAGATAAAGTTACATATTTCTGGTGTAGTTTTTTTATTTTGGAGTCCACTGATATTCCAGGAACACAAGAGTGTTGGTGGCCACGACTGCAAGTGTTCTGAATTTAGGGAATGTGATTGACACTCTTTGTTTTTTGCAATTTTGTTTCGGGGTTGCAGACTTACTAACTGATCTTCTGGTCACGCTAAGCTTTTGTTAGACAAGGCTGCTGAGAGCCAACCCCAATCTTGCTCGATGTTTGCACTGACGCTCATGGACCGAGGGGTTACTTTAATGTCTGTCTGGCCTTGTGCGTTTCTTAAAATTGAATACGGCCTTTTTCTATCTTCAACCAGAATCCGGCTGACTCTCGGTAGCTTAATTGGTGAGTTTGCCAGCACCTGGTTTGAGGTATGTCCGGATTTTAATACCCCATGTTCAAAAAGAGTCTGCGCTGGCTAAAAGGGCATGAACCCAAGTAATAAATTTAAATGTTACCAGTGTTACCTCTGAGACCTGTGAGCCTCTAGGAGGGAGAAATTCAATAAACTCAATGTCACTGGATACCAATGCATTGAACTCTGAAGTTGTTTTTAATAGTTTGATGATGTTACTCCTATTGAGAACATCATGCTGGCCTTTTGAACGGTATTGAGGAATTAGTAGTATCTTGGTGTTTATAAAATCGCAATCGGATTTCTGCTGCAATTTATGTGGCCAGTTTAAATCAGATTTTTTTACTTGCAATCCAGTTAAAGATCCAGGGCTGGGCGTGTGGTTTGCTTGGGAATCAGACTGATCAAGCTGGAGGTCTCCTGGTGGCCATTGCAAATTTTTAAAGGATACTTTTGGTTGATTGGCTCCTTTATTAGTATGAGGGCTCCGAGACCGATGATGAGTAGAGGAGAGTGGAGCAGAAGGTATTTCAATTACCATTTTTATTTCAGCTTGCTGGTGACCGCTTAATTTATCAGTTCCATTAGGGGGTCCTGCCATTGCATTAGCATTTGCCTCATTGCAAAGTTTTGGTTTCTGACTCTGCTGGCTTAAGGAAAGAGTAGATCGAGGCGAATAAAGTAGGTCAGCGATCTCCGGGCCACTCAACGTATGATTCATGACATAAACGTGTTGTGCGCCTTGAAAGGTGCACTACTCTTGTGTCCAGATGCTTTCATTGGCAGTAGTTAGAATTTGCATGTGATGAGTTCCGGGCCTCTCCAAATCATTGTTTGGAACCTTGTTGGTAGTTTTAGATCTTTCAAAGGGACATCTTATAGGATATTGCAACTGCCCTGTCCTTCCTGGGCTTGGCCTTGGAACTACTTTGGTATTTGATGCTGTAAACAAGGGATACCATTTAAAAGAGTCAGCTCTGTTATTTGAGGCTAATTTGTTTCTTTGCTTACATTGCCTTTTGTTTTCTCTCTTGCTGAGCGGGTTGGATGACTGTGCATTAATTCCAGCGGACTGTGTATCCGACATAGATGGCTTTGGAACCAGCTTAGGATCTTGTAGCAATATTTGATCGCTCCTAGCCTGCGGGCTTTGTAGCTTGGCTTCAAGGATCTTGTCGAAAAGTGTTGAGGCTACAGCCTTGGGGGTTATGATTGATACTACGATATCGATAGACGTGCAGCTTCCTACCACGCGGAGCTCTGCAGGAGCCAGATCATTAGTACTTATTGTGGCTGTTGCTAAATCCATGTGCTTAGAAGATTCCTGTTCCACAGACTCGATGTTCTCCTTTTTCATACCTGGCCCTCTTGAAAGATGCTTAACTTCATCCAGAACGTTTTTAAGAAATGTTGGGAGGGTTGATAGACTATCTATAATAGGTGAACAGCTGCAGACCGATTGGACCATGTTTGAGGTTGATTAGGCCCTTATTATTAAGTTATTCAATTCTTCAAGCTTGCTGTCAATTCCTGCTGTGAATAGGGCTAAGGTGTTCAGCAGGTTCACTTGAATGTCTAGTTTGTCTGAGTGGTAGTTTAACGCTGTTACTGTCAATTCGAGTGTTTGCAGCAATTGTGGCCATACTACCGACATTGAAAAGGGATTAGAGTCTTCTAAGCTTGGTTCTGATTTCTGGTTGACTGCTTGAGCTGTATCCGTAAGAAAAAAGGAATGCTCCAAAAGATTGATCATTTACATCAGTACTAGCATTTCCCTGAGGAAAAGTTGAATCTATACCCATGTTAATTTGAATTTGAGGAGGGAGTGGAATAATATCTCCCGTTGGTGATCTTGCCCACTGAGCAGCAGGAGGGCTGGAGGTATCAGTACTTTTTGAGGGTGTGTTTGGTTTTACTGAAGGATAAGAGCTTGGGTAATAATGCGACTCCACATGACGTTGTTCTTTTTGTTCTTGTTCTTTTTGTTGCAATAAGACGTTACTAGAGGGCACACGCACTTTACTCGGTGACTGGATTAGTGGGGAATGTGATTGGTGACACTCCTGAGACACCGGTGGTGGGGATTGAAGCTTTGAGTGTACACCCTTAGATTGACCTGGGGGAGATCTTGAACTTTCCTCCACTGTACTGCCTGTAGAACCGACCTCCAATATTACAGTTCCATGCTTTGGAGATGGGTGAACTGTTGCCTTGGTTGTCACCTGCCATGGATTTCCCTTCAAAATGTCTGGCTCGGAGGTAGGGGTTGAGCCCCTAACCTCTCCTGGTGATTTTTTAAAGTAGTATATGTTAAGAATGGGTATAGCCTGCACACCTGTTTTATAACTGACTGAGGTATTATAATCAAATTGTGCTATTTTCATCAATGTGGGCTACCTTGTTACCCTGACCTGCTCCTGTCAGGTTATGATATCCAAAAGCAAATGTGTACAGATCCTGTCACATATGACAAACAAAAGATAAACTACAAACCTAAATAACAAAATTAACAATGCTTCATTTTCCCATCAACCTTTTGTTGATATAACATTTATTGAACAGTTCATGTTTCTACATCATGTTGAACAAATCATATTCTGTGCTGTGTTCCCAGTGTATTTCGGGAATCCCTTCGTCAGGGGAACTCTACAAAAACAAATAATGCAAAATTCGTAATCGAAATATGGTTCTATTACATAGTCAAATATTAGTGCTTTTAAGGACGGAGACCCTTACTCCAAACATCTAGTGCATTCATGCTGTTGCTCACAAGGCAATGCTGCCCTCTGATATGAAGATAACCAAAAACTTGTGCTTGCCCTTAGTCTCACGCACCATGCCCATTGATGCCCATTACTCATGTGTCTTTGAGGTAAACGATTTGCCTCATTGAGTGCAACATCAACACAACCCCTTTACATAGTGTGAGTGACCAAATCCCAAAAAAATGTGTGAGTGACCAACTCCAAAAGAAACCAGATTAACTGTCACCTACCCAGTCCTTGGTCAGGCTAGACCGCCAATGCGGGAAATATTACTGTGGGCACAAGTAAATGTGTATCTTAAACAATTGTTATCCATAGCAGACCTTTCGATTCAGAAACAAACAGATACCACACTCCAAGACACTTACTGGTATAATATCAAGAAAACTTGAAGTCACTTATAGTATTATAGTCGTTGGGCCTTTCCACATCTGTGTGAACAAACAAGTCCTGTAAGCGACTGTCCCGTGCTTCAATTCCTCCACCACCTTGCCTTAACCCGCTAAATCCTTCCCCCAAGCCCTTCGCATCACTTACTGAGAAACGCTGCTTGCTGGCTGCTCTACCCGTATTCGTACACCAACATTCAAAGCCCCTCTGGACGCGCCACTAGTTAAATGTGAAAAGTGTACGTAATACACATACATGACGTACTACCATAACAAGTGAAGACAGATTTCCCGATCACGAGCTTTCTGAATTTAAGAAAAAATATTCCAGTATTACTACAGAATCTCCTCAACCATTTCAAAACGTGGAGCAAAAAGTGTCCGCCAGAGTTTGTGCATTATATACATGTGGTTAACCTCGTCTTCACGAGCGGTTATAAAAACGATACTTGTGAGTATACAATCTGCTTGAATTTGAATAACGCATCACAATGAAGGTGACTCCATGGTCTAACACGTTACTGATCTCATGGGGCCCTTATAGGTGCCCAAACCTATGTTAGTGAACTCTACGATACTATTATTTTTAAAGAAGCTCATCAAAATAAATAACCACACGTAACCGGGTACTTAAACCAATAATAACTGGGCTCCTCCACCAAAACTAAAATGCTTAACCAAAAATAATCAAAAGATGGCATGGCCAAATAACAAACCAGCTGTTTGTATTCTGGGGCAACAGCGTGAATCACTATATAACTGTTCCTGAATTCATCAATCATTACATAATACATGAAACAATGCAAGTTGGTGAACGCATTCCACATGGATACAATATGCCTTATTCAATTTTACAGAAAACAGGCCATTTCTAATTTATCATTTAAACCAAACAGTATCAAGGTGTTTAGATATCTTATCCAGTGCGTTTCTCTTTGTGCCAATTGCTGATTGATGTCTTTATGTGGTGCTGCTGTAATCTTTTCTAAAATAGTGAACCTGATTTGGGGTATAGTGTGTTTTTTGTCTACCCAGTGAGCGGCTAGGCAAGATTTTGTGTTGAATGTTCTAATCATGCTTTTATGTTCAGTGAGTCTGACTTTTATCTTTCTCGATGTTCTGCCAACATAAACTAACCCACATGGGCATTTAATAGTGTAAATCACCATTTCAGAATTGCAATCTGATGTGGTGGAGGAATTGAAGCACGGGACAGTAGCTTACTGGACTTGTTTGTTCACACAGATGTGGAAAGGCGCAACGACTATAATACTACGAGTGACTTCACGTTTTATCGATATTACACCAGTAAGTGTCTTGGTGTGTGGTATCTGTTTGTTTCTGAATCGAAACGTCTGCTATGGATAACAATTGTTTAAGATACACATTTACTTGTGCCCACAGTAATATTTCCCACATTGGCGGTCTAGGCGGTTATATTCCATATAAGTACCCTATATAGGCGTAGGTAACACTGCAACCTTTCACCTATATCCTTCCCTACATTTCATACATAATGGTTCATAGGGATTGACCTTTTACCTAGATACGACACTGCATTCAGAAAGCAGGTTTTTCCCTGGTTCAATACTCATACATTATGCATGAGGCTTCTTGGAAGCACAGCAGGACGAACATCTCCTGTATAATATCTATGTTAAAGTTCAGGCCTGACGTCATCCTTTAGGCCGACACAGTAACACAGCAAGGTAGGACCCCTGGGGAGAACTATGGGTATATATACATCATGTCTTGCTTAGACAGACAGAGGAGACCGTGACTTCCCGGCTGACACGCTGGCCAGCGACGCTGAGGTTCCTGCATGCAGACGCTCCAGCTAGCAGTGTTCTAACATCCCTCGCGGGGTGTCCAACTCGAGACCAGGACGGGGTCCCACATTCTCTAAACTCTCAGGTAATGGGGTGGACTAGATCCTAGAGGGATTCTTGGCATAACACCTACACAAATGCGAAGTACATTTAGGTACATCTAGTTAGGGAGGCATCGTAGGGGTACGCACCTTTTATCATGTGTTTTATGTACTTGTATATATTCATGATTCCTGCAAGATGGTAGAGCTATACCATCCTTTTACTTTCATAATATTGCTAATCATATATCTCTACTACTGTCTAATGGTTCTTGCAGCTCATATATTTTACACTAGAATAACAACTGTTCAATAAATACTTATTGAAACGCCCAGACTGTTTATTCTGTGTATCTCTCTGAGACAAACTAAGTGAGCACGAGTGACTGAGCGAAAGGTAGTATATTGTTTCCACGATCCTGGGGGATCAGGGTTGTCATGTTCTGAGGTTGCCAGAAACTATTCTCTCCCCGATAAGAGGAGACTCTAGTGGCACTGTGAGCTAGCTAATACAGACAGGCTAACGTATCCAGTGGGGGTGCATGGAATCTGTCCACCACCAAACTCACAGTTTATGTTATCCGAACGCGCAGATCCTGTATAGGTAATATAGGAACTACACAACATGGCGCCGCCAACGTTGGTTGGGTACTTATTTAACAGTAGAATCTGACTAGTTCAGTCGTGCTATTCTCAGAGACCCCTACTCACAAAACACCAGAGACGTCTGGAGTGGGTGGGCACAAACTCCGCCACAGCTGAGTAGGCGAGAAATCCTATTTATAGGTTGTTGGTTAATCAAGCTTGAAGGACACAGTGTTCCTAATATTGTGCATAAAAACCTTATCTTAGTTCCCTTGAACAAACTTCTTGTTTACAAAAATTACTGAAACAAAAGATAATGTAGTAGTAGAACTACACCTCTCAGGAGAAGAAGATGAAGACGCAATTCCGATTGCAGAAAAATTCAGACATAAAATCACCCTAAAACTGTTAGAAAATGGTTTATCAACTAGGGGTGGCTTAGTAGTTTTCGTGATTGAGGCACATGAATCAAACAAAACAGAGGTATTTTATTCTTGGGTTACATTCCCAGCAGCAAATGCAAGAACACAGACATTTCACTCTTACACAGAAGGAGATGCACCAGTGGAATATTGTCCGTTCGAGGACATAGAGGTTCCACTCACGTACCAGGAACACTTATACTGGTTTAAAGGCGCCCTACCCCACATAAGAAGAAGAGTAAGATTAGGCCCGCTCAGAGGAGAAGGGGCAACATGGCCTATATTAGCGGCCTCCACACCACATCCTGACATTGACACAATGCCACCAGGAGACTTACTCATACAACACAAAGATTTAATTAAAATCTATAGAAACATGATGCAATTCGTCATGAGGACAATCACTGTCCAACCAGCAATAGTTGCAACTAATGGAACTCAAGTAACGGGTACAGCAACTAAAATCACACCACAAACGTTACACGCAGTGATGGGTAAAATGCCCTCTAAATGTGAACAAATGCCATTCTGGGTAGCTCAGAAAATCACACAGCTCGAGGCAGTATTCCCGAATACTACCCCGTATGAAAAACACAGAATGCTAACAATCTGCTTGCCCATGGGGATAACACCACAAGTGGAAGATTGTACCACTTGGAGTACAGTCTTTGCTGCCATTTATACCAGAACTCATGGTATTCCTTCATTAGCGGTGGTACCAGACGTATTGAGACAGATACAAAACGAGTACGGAGCAGAACCTGCTCTAAACTTAGGGATGTAGGGGCATATTATCAAGGGCCGGCGATAAATATCGCAAAGCGCGCTTAGCGCTTGCATATTTATCGCCGGCTATCTCTGGAATTTATCGCCCGGTTAGCGCGTTATTAACAACGCGCATCGCCGAGGCGATAAAAATGTCAGAGATAGCGTGGATATCGCCGTTTTCCCATGGAAAACAGCGATATCCTAGATGATAGGGCCTGTGGTCTTAGCCACAGAATCCACCCCCATGTTAAGTATGCCTTAGTCAGGAATTTAACAGACGTTAAATTCCTGCGTTAAAGCATACTTAACGCGATTAAAATAATCGCTTCCCCGCATTGTAAATATCGCGAAGCTGCCTTCGCGATATTTACCCATGTTGTTTCCACAGACACGCCTACTTTGCATCTCATTATCGATGCGAAGTCAGGCGTGCTGGAAACGGGAGCAAAATCAGCAAAACACGCGATAGCGTGTCTTTGCTGATAAGGCGATATGATTATCGCCGCTTTTCGGCCGAAAACGGCCGCAAAAGCGGCGATAATTGTTTATCGCCGCCTTGTTAATATGCCCCGAAGTTACTAGGTAACTATGCCCAGGTATCAGCCATAATACTAGCTAACATTAAGGGGGAAGCAGCCTCAGTGGCCATCCGCCAACGCCTGAGGGAGTTCGATCCTTTAGAACAGGAACACGAACTACCCAAAATAATTGAAACTGCGTATGCAGAATTAGGCAGAGACAGTTTGGGTGGGAAAGCTTTAAAACCACAACTGATTGGCAGTTCTGAAAAGGACACTTCCAAGCAGACACCTGCTTCTTCTAAAAAGAAGTGGGATAATAAAAAACAACAAAACTTTAAAGGAAATAGATCTCCATCCCGAGGTAGATCTCCTCCACAGGAGCCCTCCGAAAAGAGGTATATTCTCAGGAATAGGGATAACATTAGGAAACCTGACAGGTATCAGGATACTGATACATGTTCCTCTCGTTCCTTTCAGGGTTCATCGAAAAACTCCGAGAGGGAAAGACGGTCAGAAAGACAAAAAGAGCGTACAAAGTCAAGAGACAAGCAGCACGCTCAAGATTACACTTCTAAGAAAGAAGAAAAGTCAAAGCAAAAGCCACAGTTCAAAAAGAAGAAAGTTGCAGGTTTAAAGATCAGACATGCCCAGAATTCTGAGGACTCGACTACTGAACGGGGAATGGGCTCTGACGATGCTAGACAGTGCGGCAGAAGTATCAATAGCTCGCCAGACCTGAAGGAATTTCTGGTGACAGCGGACTTGAATGATTATATCACGGTAGAAACACCCGATACTAGGGTAAGTGTCCCACATAAAGTATATGAAATAACGCTCCAGATGGAGTGGGACAAGAGTAGGAAAGTGAGAGGTCTCTTTTGGGAGAACCTGACGTTTGGCTATGACATTTTGTTAGCTGAACAATATTGCCCGCCAGCATTCGTCATGGACTATCCTAAAGGAGAAATGGTAATTATGCCGGCATTCTCAGACGATATCCCCAGGCATCTACAACACATATATGCGCAGGAGTGGGCGGTACCCAAGGCACTGGCATTATACAAAAACCATGTTGGATGGGATGAGGATTCAACCCACCACATAATTCCTATAAAAAATACTCCAACTGCACAGAGGCAGTATCCAATAAAGCAAAATGCTAAAAAACAGGTCAGGGAGATCTTAGATCAACTTGAATACCAAGGGGTGATTGAAACTTGCACCTCTCAAATGACCAATCCTTTGTTTACAGTCATGAAACCCGACAATACATATCGTCTAGTTTTAGATTACAGACATTCAAACACTTGCACTAAGACATTCACAGTCCAAAATGCACACAGTGCTGCATTAATGAATAACATTGTGCAGAAAAAATACAAATCAACACTTGATATCTCAAATGAATTGTTCTGCCAAAATATAGCGCATGATAGCAGGTATCTAACAGCATTCTCAGCACTAGGGTCCCAGCAACAATTTCGGCGACTCCCCCAAGGGTATAAGAACAGCCCGGGGTTGTTTTCTGCCAGAGTAACCGAGTTACTTCCAAAATTGGATGAAGAGGCATTGTCCTATGTGGATGATATTTATCTTACGGACGATGACCTGGAGGAACATTTCAACAGAGTAAATACCATAATTTGGGGATTTGCATCTGAGGGCTACAAATTTAACTTTAAAAAATCAAAAATTGCCCACCTCAGTGTCCTGTTTTTAGGATACGAACTTTCAAGTAAAGGAAAGAGCCTGGCAGCTAATTTTTTAGAAAAATGCGCGCTGCTCCAACCTCCAAAATCATTGAAAAATTTACAATCAATACTGAGATTCCTAAATTTTGGTCGAACACACATTTTGGATTATGCAGAAAGAGTAAAACCTTTCTACGACTTAATTAAACCTGATTTCTCAGCCAGAAATTGGACACAGGAACACACAGATACACTTCGTTCCTTACAAGCTGACATGATAGCTTCCAAACACTTACAGACACGCGTAAAACGTACGCAACCTGGTGATCCGTATAATCGCGGGTCAATCTGGGTACACCTATCTAACATATAATGTAGATGAGACAGTACCAATTGCATACAAGTCACATTTGTACACAAATGCTGAGATGCCCTTTGCATCCACTGAAAAGATTCTGACAGCAGTACAGACTGCTGTAGTGATAGAAAGAGCACTGGCTCAGGGGAAACGAATAATAGTAGTGACTCCGGTTCCAGCCTTAGAGGCTGCGACAAAGGCAAGTGTTCCTAATGCTAAAGCCTTACATCCAAGATGGATACAATGGGCTAATTCTCTTACTGCAACAGATGTAGAATACAGGTACGACCCAAATTTAAAGACACAAGCATTCCTGCATTATGAACAAGAATATCCTCTACCAAACGAAATAATGCCTCTGGATCAGTATGAATATATTATTTATACTGACGGATCTGCTCAACCGGCCATAGGAAGTAAGCAACAATATAGTGCAGCATGTGCAATCGTTAAAGGTTGCATGCAGGATGGAAAGTTCCACCCGAGTTGCACTAAAACGCAATCTCTAGGAGACTGCACGGCACAGTTGGCAGAATTAAAAGCACTGATACTGGCACTTGTAAATACGGATCGAGAATTCCCCACACTAATTGTGTGCGATTCCTTTTACTGTGTGAAGTCTTACAATGAATATTTTCAGTACCGGGTACAGAACGGGTTCAAAGACGCAAAAGGTGGCACAATTAAGCATAAAATGCTATGGGAACAGGTAGTGGAATTGAAAACCGAACTACCAAGGACTCACGTGATACACACACTGAGTCATCAGCGTAATGGCGTTCACGTTGAAGGGAATTCATTGGCTGATGGAGCCGCAAAGGGGGCTGTACGCACGGCTTCCGTAGCTGCAATCACTCGCTCTAAAATGAGAATAGACGGTGAGATTACGGTAGCTATTAATGCAACCCGCAAAAACAGCGGAGCAGTACCAAAAGGTTTCCACTCACGTACTTCTACAAGTTAGTTGCCAATAACATTCCTTTTGCTCAGATTCCTGGAGTGGGGGATAGATTAATTCCAAACATGGATCGTAGGTTAGGTTTAATACTAGCAGCACACAAAGGGATAGGTTCTGCTCATGCAGGAGTTATGGCGACTGTTTCCTTATCGAAACAACGCTACTGGTGGCCTGGTTTAACAAAGCAGAGTAAAGAATATGGGGCATATTCACAAGGAGCTATCGCCGAATTAACGGCACTTTATCGCAGCCAAAGTCATGATAAATTTACCTCCCCATTCACAAGCCGGTGTTAACAGTCCACAGCACCAGTTTACCCGCGATAGCAGCCGCAAAAAACATCGCCACAGAGGACCCCCGCAAATATCGCTAATGAAATGCAGAGTAGGCGTTCCCGTGCCAAAAGTCGAGACAACATCACACCTCAACATTCACAACGACCAGCCACATCTGCGATAAGAACACAAAACAGGCGATAAGGCGCGTTAGCACCAGGAAATTTACACCTGCTCTGACCTGGTGTAAAGTCGGACAGCAGCCAGCACCACAAAAGGGAGCACAGCCCAGGGCCACATCCGAAGGGCAACAGATGCCATGGAGCCACTCATCATGCGGCCCGGACACCCAAGAGGGCCACATCACCCACCGCCACCACCCCAGGACCCCAACCCACACCCGGAACACCCCCCCCGGACCACCACAGATGCAGCGCAGACAAAGACAGCAGACCCCCAGGAAGTGTACCAGCCGCACAGACCCAACATCTGACAATGTCACCGCTCACTACAGGCTGAAAGTAACAAACATCCTACGCATCCTGACCATCATCGCCTAACAGGCCTACGGCACCAACACAGCGGACAACCAACATCCCACCCCACACAAAGCTGCTGGCTTGGCTGCACCTGTTGGCCCCTGGGACGTTCCAACCAACAACTGCCATATCGGAGGAGTCTCACAGCAGCCCTGTCAAAGTTCCTCACACCTGTCTTGGATGCCATCATCAGCTTGGTACCCCAGCAACTTTACTTCCCACACACTGAGCAGGAACAACTGGAGATAAAGCAAGGCTTCTACGCCATAGCTGGCTTCCCGCACGTGTTGGGGGCAATCGACTGCACACATGTACTACCTGTGCCCCCTGGTGACACAGCACACAATCACCGCAACAGGAAGCACACGTCTCACATCAATGTGCAGGCAACAACAAAACACTGTGGAACCCCCAACAATGTCGCCTTCAAATACACAGCCAGTGTGCATGATACCTTCATCCTCCGACAGTCCATCATCAACCAGCGTTCCCAGGATGGCAACAAGGGAAATGCACAGCCCCTTGGCAATATCCAAATGAACACCCCACACACCTCAACTCCACAACCATGCAACTCACAACTCTGGCAATGCACACGTCACAAAATCACATACAACAGGCACAACAACATGCCCACCCACCAGACACGACAGAACAACTTACAATGTTCACATGGGCAAGCCCTGAACATGAGCCAACAATGGCATGGCACCTCAGCCACATAATAGCTGAATGTGGGGAGAGGTGGCAACCAAGTATGTGTGAAGGATGCAGTAGAACCATGATTGGAAAAGTACACAATGCCAAGTGTGGCGGAGATGTGCTGGACACACTGCAGTATGCAGAACACACCCATATCCATGGCGACATACACCGCTGGTGTATGGAGTGTAGTGGACAGTGGATGCCACCATGTCACCCCAGCCAGTGGGGGACCTCGCGGAAATGTTGCCTGTTACGCCCCCCCATAAGCGTCACCGGAGTGGGATGGCCCAGCGTATGCCACGCCAGCGTAGGGGTGTGAATAAAAAGCACATAGGCCTGGGCGTGGTCCTCTTCTGGAAAGACCCACGTCTCTGCCAGGGCGGTGCCTCCCACCCCACCATGAGGCCGACACCGTTCTCGTGAGCAGAGTTGCCTGCGATGCTGTGCGCCTGCTGGATCCCCGGCACGCTGGACCAGGAACCCATCAGGCCCGCCCCTGCGCAGCCAGGCCACACTGATCACCTGCCGACACCGGCGTGTGTCAAGGAGGGCCCACCACGTGCCGGCGCAAGCTCCAAGCATGAGGCCCGCGACCTTGGCAGCCTCCTCAGACCATCACGGCCTCCACGACACAGGCCCGCCTTACTCCTTTCTCGTTGACGCACTCTACTGCCACCTTCGGCCCACTCGTCGGACCAGTAGGTTCCATGTGTGAAACTGTGTCCTGAGTCATGAATGGCAGTGACCCCAAATCCGGGCCAGCGGCCACAGCACCAGACCCCCCCCGAACTGTGAGGCATAGTTCCATATGGGCATCTTGCAACACGTGGTGCCACTAACCCTGTTCAATGCCAGCCGGCGACACGTGGTGCCACTAACCCTGTTCAAGGCCAGCCGGCGACACGTGGTGCCACTAACCCTGTTCAACGCCAGCCGGCGACAGGTGGATGAGGGACCAGGACTACCCTGCGGACCAGTAGGTCACAGATCCAGCACCTAGTCGCAAAGCACGAATGGCAGAGTCCACACCAGTGGTCGCACGGAGAGGTGTAAGAGGAAGATGCGGCTCAGTCCAGACGAATGCCGGGTCACATACATAGAGGTGACCGAACACGTGGTGCCACTGAAACTGAACTACGCAGGCTGGTGGGGCCATCCAACCTATGCCGGCGACACTCAGTGAATGGGCTGTGCTGACCGCTGCCTCAGGCCTACACCACGGTCAGGTAGGTCACACATTTGGAACTGAGTCTTGATTACACCACAGCAGTGAACATTATTTAAGGCAGAGAACAATTCACTATACACCCTTCGATGTGGTGGCAACAAGTCTGTGCATGGCATCACAATCACACGTGTCTGTGGGCCTACGCGGACTACTGCCCTCGGCCTACGCTGCGCACGAGTGGGATCACAGATTTGGAACTGAACATCGGTAATCCAAAAGGCAGAATACATTTCATCGCACGCACGGAGAGGCGTAAGAGGATGATGCGTTGCAGTCCGGAGGGAACAGGATCATCGTTACGGAGGTGATTGAACACTACCGACAACTGCCACTGTGTCACTAACTCTGTGCCTAGCGAGCCAACGACACGTGGCTGTGAGCCACTGCTGACCGCTGCCTCCGGCCTACACTGCGGTCCAGTAGGTCCCATGTGTGAAACTGTGTCCTGAGTCATGAATGGCAGTGACCAGATGTCTACTGCAGGGGTGATATCACTAAACTCCCTGCTATCAGTGAAGCAAACAAATGCATCACAAGCACACAACACATGTCTGTGGGCCCATGCTGACCGCTGCCTCCGGCCTACACTGCGGTCCAGTAGGTCACAGAGTCTTGATTTGGCAATGTTGGAGTTCACATCTGTGTACCGGCATCATCGCAGACTGCATCCCCTCTCAGCACCTGTGCCACTAAGTGTGTTCCCCGACATTCATGGACACTCACCGGTCGTACATTGGTGGCGTTTGAGTCTATGGAATAGGGGCTAGTTTTCATCCTCATGTAGCTGATACCGAATTGTTGGTGAAAACGAGGGTTGCGCTTTCCACTTCTCCATTTGCTGCTTCCAGATAACATCAGACCTTCCGCATCATGCCCTGGAGGACACCTTCCACTGTCCCCCGCAACCCTCTGCAACATACACTCAGACATTGATGGGGACCCGCTCAGGTCGCATGGCCCATCTGTCTGCACCGCAAGTCACCGTCCCATGGCTGGGTGCCTGTGCCGGCCGCAGTGCATCTGGGGCCACTAACTCTGTGCTGCTCAGGCCTGGGACCCCTTCTTCTGAGATATTGAATGGCCTCTGTAGTGATGGTCTTGGGGTCATCAACACCATGTGTCTGTGGCCCTGCGCTGTCCGCATCCTCCGGCCGCAACTGCAGGCCACCAGGGCCCACACATAGCATCGAGTCTTGACCGGCCCGAACGTCGCATCACCGCAGGAGGCACACGCCACCACCGCAAGGACCACCTCCAACCGCCATCTGCCAGAGTCGAAACGGTGGTCCTGAGAGACCTACGGAGTTGCTCAGACCTGTCGTGGATGCCATCATCGGCCTGATACCCTGCTCAGCACTCCAGGTGCCAGTGACTCAGTGCACCGCAAGCCATTGTCCGTTACTGATTGAGTTTTGTGCTGTTGTGAGGTTGCGCAGCAATGTCACCTCATGCAGTGGGGAAGACCTGGGACTATGATGAGGAAGATATGTCAAGTGTGCGACGGGAGAAGGCACAGACAATGGGAGGGCAGGAGGCAACAGCCCCAAGGCAGGAATGCAGACTGGTGGTGGTAGTCAAGCTACACACCCAGATCTATTACTGGGTATTACGCTGTGGACTGCGGACGCAACTGTCACCTCAGGCAGTGTGGGAGACCTAGGACGTTGATGCAGGTGTAACACAGAACACTGCATCTGCATCAGGACTAACCCGAAGGGACACAATCCTAGCAATTTCTTCACATGAGCGCGCCTTTCTCTAGTGCCCCTACCTCAGTGCACTGCAACTCACGGAACCTCCTGACTGAATATTGGGTGACCTCTGTCCTTACTCCGGATCCCTCCATGTTGCTCTGCAGTTGACTCTGTTATGCTGGTGTTTTCTGTTTCCATTACACTGGTGTCCACTGTTCAGGTTGTTGCCAGCACCAAGCACTCCGTGCGGGCTGGCTTATACTCACCCCACACACATCCAGCACAGGCGTCACTGTACATGTAGCCCTGCCAATAAAGGGGCCGGGCGCACGTGCCCGTAGCCAGTTCAACATGATATGTGCATGTGTCCCTGTGTTCTTGTTGTATGCATGGGGGCCCTGGGCCCTACGACATTACATTGTGCTGTGTACAGCAGACGCAGACATGTCACCGTAGGCAGCGTGCTAGAACCTGGACATGTAGCTTTGTCGTCACCCACTCGATTCGTAAGGGGAGTGGACTGTGCCGACGTACGCAGAGCCAACGTGGGTGTGTGACTGATATGTGCATGCCCCTGGGCGTGGTTCTGTACTGGGTATGTGCATCTGCATGTGTCTCTATGGCAGTGTGGGTCTCCTTTGTGGGGTGTAGGTGGTCCCTGAAGGGTATTGGACACCCACGTATGTGTTCTAGTTCGCATTCCATGGGTTCAGCAACACCCGCACCTGTTGGGCCACCTCCTTTTGGCGTTCTGACACCTCGCATTGGGGTGCCATGTGTGGGTCGGGGAAGTGTTGTGAGCCAGCCGTGATTGCGGGTGGTTCATGCTGTGTGGTCTGTTGCAGGGGCTGGGTTCTCCTCTGAGTTGCTTGTCTGCCCTAGTCCTGGTGGTGGGTTGTGTGGGATGTCCATGGGCGGTTGTAGGGCGTCGGTGTCGAAGGTGTGGTGTTCGTCTCCGGCATCACTGATGGGTTGTCTGTTCTGACCTGCTGGAGGTGTTGTTTGTCCCTCTGCATTGTGAAGGGGAGGTGCATGTTGGCATTGTGTTGGCGCCTTGTTCTTGTCGACATGCAGACTGTGTGACAATGTACATTGTGAATGTTTGGGCGATGGTGGCTATTTGAGTTGGGACAGTGTACATTTGGCCTACATGGCTGATGTGGGGTAGTAGCCGTAGATATGCATCTCACAGTTCCCTGCTCTTTCCAATGTGATTGTTCTGTTTCTGCACCTGGGCGGACCCAGTTGTGTCCCCTGTTCTGCAGTGTGGGTGTTGCACTTTGTGCCACATTGTCATGGTATGTGCTGTGATTGCTATGTGTGTGCTGCAGTGTGCCACGGGGATGGGGGACATGTCCCTGGGTAATTGTGGGTGTGCAGTGTGCTACACCTCGTTGTGCATGTGTGCCATTGTGCCCATCACCACCTGTTCCCTCAGTCCCTGTTGGATCCTCACCCTGTTGTTGTTGTGTCGGGTCCTGTCGAGCTGTGTCCGTACTCCCACCTCCTCCACACTGATGACTGTAGCCTGGGTTTCCTCCAGCTCCTCCTGTGGTGCTGGACTGCCACCTCCTGTTGCCGTTGCTGCCTTCCTGTTGGCAGCGGGTTTGTGCCTGGTTTAGGTTGTCACGTCCTGGCGGCACCTCTTGGTCTCCTGGATTGGCCTCCTCGGCACTCCGACTGCATTCCAGGTGGTCTGCTTGTGGGTCAGTTGCTGGTAGTGTTCTGTGACTTCGTGGCGCTGGTCTTGTTTTCCTGCGGTCTGCAATCAGTCTTCCTCTCCCTTTTCTCCTTGGCCTTCCCCGACCCCGTTGTTCCTTGCTGGTGGTCTGTGGAGGTTGTGGGGTTCGCGTTGAGCTCTGCGCTGGGTCAGGGTGCATCCATGTTGCTACGTGCTTTGGCTTGTTTCTGGTGTGTTGTTTCTGTGGTTTTTATGGTGCAATTTCCCACCAGACGCGTGGGATTTGCAGGCCTGTGGCTGCTTTTCGCTACTTTTTGTACCGCGATTGGCCTCATCGCATGATTTCTCGCGTTCGCGTTTCCATTTTTTTGGCGTGGCGTTGATTTTCACGCTGTCATTTGACGCGTTATCTGGTGACTATCGCATACTACCGCCTTGTTGTGAATTCCACGTTGACACAGGGTTATTTTCCCGCGATAGGCTGCGATATTGAAAGTTGCGTTACGCTACTCTTGCGGTAGTTATCGCACGTTCTTGTGAATATACCCCTATGTCTTGAAATGCGACATCTGTCAGCAGATGAAGGGTTCCACCGTAACACGTCCTGCGCAGACACCATTGTTAATAGCTGACAAACCACTAGCGTGTGTCTACCTGGACCACTGCGGCCCCTTAAAAAGAGATGGGGCTAAAAGATATATCATAGTTGCAGTGGATTTCTGCTCGAGACGCTCGAACTGTTATAAAAGATTTGCGAGTCTTCATAGGGACATACGCAATTGGCACATTACATTCTGACCAGGGCCCTGCGTTTAGCTCTCGGGCTTACAAGGAGGCCATGCGAGGATTGGGTGTAGCATTGCGGTACTCATCTCCGTACCATCCCAAGGGAAATTCGGTCATGGAGAGAAAAAAACGAGACTTAAAGCAATCTTTAACAGCTAGAGTATTAGGCAGGGGTGAAAGTTGGGTAAAACATCTGTATGGAGCTCAGCGTGCACTTAACAACATGCCAAGAAGTTCTCTAGGGGGTGTCACTCCATATGAGGTCCTATTTGGGACAAGAATGTGGGTACCTGATCTTGATTGTGAAGGCACAGTGGCGGATGAAAAACCTTTTGACATCCATGATCGTTTGGCTGTTTTACAGGATCTAAATGAATCCAGGACACAACAAAGTAACGTTCACCTGAAACAGACCGCCACTGGGGAAGTCAAATCAGTCACAGCAAGACCTGTCTGGATCCCTAAAGTCGGGGACCTGGTCAGAGAGAAAATAGCGGACAAGAAAGAATTTGGGCCATCCTACAGAAAACCTGTACCGGTCCTAGCAATTGAAGGAACAAGAACTGTACTTCTACCGCCTCATGCTGGAAAAAAGGAGAAAAGATTTGTCTTAATTGACTTAATCAAACCACACTATGTGGCCGATATTAAGCAGTAGGCCACGTGAACTCCAAAGTAGCAGATGCCCTCCTCTCGCTACAATCCAAGAAGTTCAAACGGAAAGACTCATCACGTTCGAAGAGCCTCCAACACGGAATGAACTACTAAGCAACAATGCTATGGAACTCGTTCTTCTTGAACCTGAAGTTCAAATTCAAAATCAAACTCAAAACAACGCACAAGTTGCTGTTCGACCAAATACATTCGTCTACGTCAACATGCCTCGACAAGAGCAAACCACGATTTCTACAAATCCTGATGCAATTCCAACAATTGATCGAACTGCTTCTGGTTACTTCATAAACTTTGATACGTTTTCTTTGGATCCAAGTGAACCTGAAACTACGCCAGCCAAAAAATCACGCAAACAGCAAATAAAAGACTTTATGAACTTTCTTAAAAAGACTTACCTGGTGTCACCCTGGGTAGAACTATGGATAAGCACCGGGATACTTTCTTTCTTTTCTGGGTAGGTTTGGTAATAGTTTTTAGTATGCTTATTAATGGGAAATACATTCGACAAAGCTCTACAGCCTAAAAGGTGAACTTACTTTTAAAAACCACACCAATCATCTCATCGAGAACAAAGAGACTTGTCATCAGTGAACATTACAGCAGTTCCTATACCTGATGGTATAGTGTGGGACAAGGTTGATTTCGACATATTTGAGTCCGACTGAAATTTTGAAAATTCCACAATTATTTAAAATATCATTAAGTGATATCATTACCTCAAGTACATTTTCCAATGATTGGGATTTTGAAACTGTTAATAACATGTTGTCTGATTTGGAAAAATCTGCTGCGTTTTCCAATAGTGAAACATTGGGAGGCACATCAGACTATGAATCAATGTATTGTTATCAACATTATGGTCATCATTTTCTGCATAAATCTGCAAATCCTAGAAATGTGTTCACATACCACCAGTGGGAACATTGTCCAACACCGCTGAAAGGCAGTTCAAAAACGTTTGCACAGAAGTTTCCATATTTTTCAGGGTTTAATATGTCTGACCTAGCCTCATATTTTTATAAGGTTGCCCCAACATCAGCACAGAAAAATATGTTAACGAACACCAGACAGATTTACTCTGCATCCTTTATTGCCCAGTTGTCTGAACAAGGTTACGACTTATGGAAAGACACCATAGACCTAAAATCAGTCTGGAGTACTAGAGAGTGGCAGGTGCAGGGGTTAGAAGCTTTGTTCAGAGCATGTCTCATCCCTCAGCAGATCATGTTTTTGAACGAGACAGTGCAACAGACGTCTTGCCTTGGACTAGCCAAGAACAAAGACTTGAACACACCTCGAGTACCGACTCCATCGAACACCGAGGGAAACGAAACCTCACAAACAGGGATTACATTAGATGACAAAACCAAAGGGGATGATGGACGGAGTGTTGAACATTGCAAGCACTCAACCCCAGTCAACTGATCTGGGTTTAATCCATCATCATTCTTTAGCTCACTCCGCCACCCCAGTTCAGACATGGCCATATGCAAATCAGTCTGACCCCGTGCCTCATGGGAACAGTCCAGCCCGAACTGCCAAGCCATGTCTTCCCTGGACCAGAAACAAGCATCCTGGGACCGGTTTCTGGCTTACAGCCGTCATCAGCCAGGCTATCTTGAATCCAGTGGCAAAGTGAGCAAGGGACCCACGTCTGGGCATACCCTGCCAACTTAGGGCAAACATAGCAAAACCAAAGGGGATGATGGACGGAGTGTTGAACATTGCAAGCACTCACCCCCAGTCAACTGATCTGGGTTTAATCCATCATCATTCTTTAGCTCACTCCGCCACCCCAGTTCAGACATGGCCATATGCAAATCAGTCTGACCCTGTGCCTCACGGGAACAGTCCAGCCCGAACTGCCAAGCCATGTCTTCCCTGGACCGGAAACAAGCATCCTGGGACCGGTTTCTGGCTTTCAGCCGTCATCAGCCAGGCTATCTTGAATCCAGTGGCAAAGTGAGCAAGGGACCCACGTCTGGGCATACCCTGCCAACTTAGGGCAAAAATAGCAAAACCAAAGGGGATGATGGACGGAGTGTTGAACATTGCAAGCACTCACCCCCAGTCAACTGATCTGGGTTTAATCCATCATCATTCTTTAGCTCACTCCGCCACCCCAGTTCAGACATGGCCATATGCAAATCAGTCTGACCCTGTGCCTCATGGGAACAGTCCAGCCCGAACTGCCAAGCCATGTCTTCCCTGGACCGGAAACAAGCATCCTGGGACCGGTTTCTGGCTTACAGCCGTCATCAGCCAGACTATCTTGAATCCAGTGGCAAAGTGAGCAAGGGACCCACGTCTGGGCATACCCTGCCAACTTAGGGCAAACATAGCAAAACCAAAGGGGATGATGGACGGAGTGTTGAACATTGCAAGCACTCACCCCCAGTCAACTGATCTGAGGGTTTAATATGTCTGACCTAGCCTCATATTTTTATAAGGTTGCCCCAACATCAGCACAGAAAAATATGTTAACGAACACCAGACAGATTTACTCTGCATCCTTTATTGCCCAGTTGTCTGAACAAGGTTACGACTTATGGAAAGACACCATAGACCTAAAATCAGTCTGGGGTACTAGAGAGTGGCAGGTGCAGGGGTTAGAAGCTTTGTTCAGAGCATGTCTCATCCCTCAGCAGATCATGTTTTTGAACGAGACAGTGCAACAGACGTCTTGCCTTGGACTAGCCAAGAACAAAGACTTGAACACACCTCGAGTACCGACTCCATCGAACACCGAGGGAAACGAAACCTCACAAACAGGGATTACATTAGATGACATCATACAATACAATAGATCAGACCCCGATTGGAAGAAATGGTTGATTTGGCCCACAGACACAAATGGTTGTCAGGAAAGATTAATGGGTAAAACCGAAGGGTTCACAATCCATAGGCCAGATCCGCGCTATGTACAGAGACAACATCCAGGGGTAGTGACGTCATACAGTTTTGGGAAGTTGTGCCTTAACTGGCTAGACACCTCAACACTCACAGAGGTGAAACAACACTTATCCTTACTCACACAAGACATAGATCTTAGGAATTTTTTGCTAGGTCCCAGGAAACCACGCCAAAAATGTTTCATATATGCTGGCATTTATGCTGCCTACAATGAAAATTGAAAAATATCCCAACAAGAGGTCGCAGAAAGAATACGGAAATAGACCGTATTAACTTAGAGAAATCTCTAGCAGTGGTAGACAATGGGTTAACAACATTGACCTCCAGGATATATTCCTTAGGCAACATTGTATCTTCTGCGATAGACATTCTAGAACAAGATTTGGCCATATTACAACACGGGCAATCTCAGTTACGTTCTATAATGTTATTGAGCTGGACGCTGCAATCTTTGCATGCGGGCTATGTGCCTTGGCGTTTTATCAACAGTACGTCTCTGTTTTATGAATACAATCTAACAGATAAACAGATAGAAATGGCACAAAGGGGAGCAAAATATACAATGCTGCGTATTGAAAAACTGGATAGATTACCATTCACAGTGGCGGAATCGCCCTCTACAGAATGGCTAATCCATGGCCACATAACTCTACTGGTCACTACTTTTCAATTTCAATATTGCCTCGAACAAAAGCAGGCAGGCAAATATGAAAAAATGGGTAAGGAGTACATTAAGGAATCTTGGGAATTACCATACAGATTTCCATGCCGGAGTGGGGATCGAGAAGTGTTTCTCAGTGGTACAAACTGTGAGAGCGATTCAAGTGGATCACTCATATGCCAGGATATAATGTTGCACGGAGCTTGTAATGATTCTGTATGCAAACCTGTCCTGTCATTTGAAGGGTGCCCCAGCTGCAGTGATTACTCCAGCATTCAGGCTACTTTCAAATGGGAGTTACTTGATGCCGAACAGTCAAGGCTGCTGTGGCATGCTCCCAGGCGTCGCATATCTGGTAACTGTGAGCGCCAGGGTTACTTGTTGTATGCAAGTATTGTTTTCACCGACCCATACAGTCAGGGAGGCGCAGTTATGGCCTTCACTGAATGTTTCCTTAATACGGTTTGATACTCTAAGCAGAATGAAAGCCATGCTTCTACAGAAGTCTGTGCCCTTAACCTCCGCTCGAGAGACTTTTGATCTCCAGATCGCAAGGTTTTCGGCAGAGATACAGGCGCTCATTCATACAAACTGCCCTTTCCATTTCGCAGAAATAGTAAATCATATATTTAACATGTCTGATGCGACAGGCATTGTCCACCTATTTAAGACCATAGGTTCTGGACTAGTTAGAATGGTAATACATTTATAAGTTACATATGTCATCCAGTTGGAAGAGGAGTGGGTGTTATATTCCATATAGGTACCCTAAATAGGTGCAGGTAACACTGCAACCTTTCACCTATATCCTTCCCTACATTTCATACATAACGGTTCATAGGGACTGACCTTTTATCTAGATACAACACTGCATTCAGAACGCGGGTTTTTCCCTGGTTTAATACTCATACATTATGCATGAGGCTTCTTGGAAGCACAGCAGGACGAACATCTCCTGTATAATATCTATGTTAAAGTTCAGGCCTGACGTCATCCTTTAGGCCGACACAGTAACGCAGCAAGGTAGGACCCCTGGGGAGACCTATGGGTATATATACATCATGTCTTGCTTAGACAGAGGAGACCGTGACTTCCTGGCTGACACACTGACCAGAGACGCTGAGGTTCCTGAATGCAGATGCTCCAGCTAGCAGTGGTCTAACATCCCTCGCGGGGTGTCCAACTCGAGACCAGGACGGGGTCCCACATTCTCTAAACTCTCAGGTAATGGGGTGGACTAGATCCTAGAGGGATTATTGGCATAATACCTACACAGATGCTAGGTACATTTAGGTGCATTTAGTTAGGGAGGCATTTTAGGGGTACGCACCTTTTATCATGGGTTTTATGTACTTGTATATATTCATGATTCCTGCAAGATGGTAGAGCTATTCCATCCTTTTACTTTCATAATATTGCTAATCATATATCTCTGCTACTGTCTAATGGTTGTTGCAGCTCATATATTTTACACTAGAATAACAACTGTTCAATAAATACTTATTGAAACGCCTAGACTGTTTATTCTGTGTATCTCTCTGAGACAAACTAAGTGATCATGAGTGACTGAGCGAAAGGTAGTATATTGTTTCCACGATCCTGCTGGATCAGGGTTGTCATGTTCTGAGGTTGCCAGAAACTATTCTCTCCCTGATAAGAGGAGACTCTAGTGGCACTGTGAGCTAGCTAATACAGACAGGCTAACGTATCCGGTGGGGGTGCACGGAATCCGTCCGCCACCAAACCCACAGTTTATGTTAACCAAAGGCGCAGATCCTGTATAGGTAATTTAGGAACTACACGACAAGGCTGACCAAGGACCTGGTAGATGACAGTTAATCTGGTTTCTTTTGGAGTTGGTCACTCACACATTTTTTGGGGAATTGGTCACTCACACTATGTAAGGGTGTTGTGTTGATGTTGCACTCAATGAGGCAAATCGTTTACCTCAAAGGCACATGAGTAATGGGCATCAATGGGCATGGTGCATGAGACTAAGGGCAAGCATGAGTTTTTGGTTATCTTCACATCAGAGGGCAGCATTGCCTTATGAGCAACAGCATGAATGTACTAGATGTTCGGAGTAAGGGTCTCTGTCCTTAAAACTCTGCTATTTGACTATGTAATTGAACCATATTTTTATTACGAATTTTGCATTATTTGTTTTTGTAGAGTTCCCCTGACGAAGGGATTCCCGAAATGCATTGGGAACACGGCACAGGATATGATTTGTACAACATTATGTAGAAACATGAACAGTTCAATAAATGTTATATCAACAAAAGGTTGATGGGAAAATGAAGCATTGTTAATTTCATTATTTAGGTTTGTTGTTTATCTTTTGTTTGATCAGTTATCTAGAACACATGGCAGTATGATGCATGTATAGGCTTCGCTGAAATTGTCACAATCAGTTGTATATGCACAACTTTGTTTAAAAAAATGTAGAAAATTGTTTTTCTATTAATTGCACCGTAAGGGCTCGAGTAGTGCACCTTGTCATATGTGACAGGATCTGTACACATTTACCTTTGTTTTTTTAAAGTAGGCCATCAAGTCAGTACGCACTGGAACATGTGAAGGAGAAGACGACAATTGAGATATAGGCGTGGCCATTGACTGTTTGGGGGAGGCCATCGCGCCATCCTTGATTTCCAGGCACTCTTGCATAGAGTTTCTAAATGTGTGTTGTACATAATACCAAGTGGGACCCTAACTTGTACCTCTTTTCCTTTGTAGACTAAGCGGCTGCTCAGAGGGATTCTAACTGCTCTCTGAATTTGGTCATTTGTAACTTCATTGCAAATACGTGAGTATAGTCAGTCATGATTCTTTTATTCTATTTATTAGAGAATAAATCATACAGGTCCAATAAATACATATCACAACAACAATAAAAACATCTAAAATAAAATCAGACACATTAGGTAAAAACAGCTAGGAAAGATCTTACAGAAGTGGTTGGTGCAACAATTAGATTATGACTGTTAAGAATGTATTGAAAGCCAAAGTTTGACTGGTTGTTTTCAAGAAACCAGCTATATTAAAACATATACAGTCTGTTGGAAGCAGCAGAGCTGGTCTAACATGAGTAAAATGTATACTGGTTAAAAGTGGATTTCTAAATGTTCCCATCAGATGGGAATAAAATCTACAAAAAAATATAAAGTGTTGTATCCTGTGCTGAGATTAAATCACACCTACAAGGTGCCAAACTCCCAACCTTGTGCCATCCTCTCGGTACCTCAAGCAAAAAGTGTAGCATGTTTAAACGGAACCTAATCAAAATATATTGAGCATTTATGCTACAAACCATGACTAGACAAGGCTCCATATGCGAGACAGATTTCACTAGAGCATTTGTGTGATCAGTAGGCTTTTCTAATCGGTTGGACTCCCTCATGTGTATCTTGTGAGCAAAAAAAAATCCTGAGTTTGGTCCACCTCAAATCTGTACTGGTAATGCTATTGGGGTTATGATATAGACAAGGTCGACCGAGAGCACAAATCATCGCTTTGACATAGGTCAACCATTTAATCTTTTTTTCAGTTTGAAAAATAGATTTTATTTTTGAAAAAATGCAACCAAGTACAAACAATCAAACAATTATCAGAAAATAATTAAAAACGTTGATTGAACTGAAACGTATGCAATATAGAAACAAGAAATAATAAATAGAAAGTGGTTGCATATAAAACTTTTGTTATAATAACATGTGGAAGAAAAAAGGGGGGGAAGGGAAACAGAGGCAAAGGGAAAACACTAGTAAAATGGTTCAATAAATACATGAGAAGCTTAATATACTACAAAGAGATATTAAACAGTATAAAGAGTAATTGCTGTAAGCCAAAGTAGGATAACTGTTAAGACGAAAGAAAGAGATAAGTTATATAATTACAAATATAAATTAACAATATATCATTATAAACCATTCATGGTGGTATGGGGACTTCTTCCGATGAAGGATGATGTTGGGTAGATCTTTGTGCAGAAGTGTCTAGGAAAATAGTCACAGGAGACCATATATGTTCTCTTTTCAGGAGTAGAGACATAGGAGAGACATAGGCACGATCTAGTCGATGATTATAACATACACTATACCACCAAGATTGAAAGGAGAGTTGTGAGGATTGTTTCCAATTTTTTGTTATTTGCTGAAAAGCAATTGCAAGTAATAAATCCACAATGTCTATGTTATGAGAGAGGGTTTGCCAATGATCAGATAATGTACCTAGAAATATAGCTTCAGGGGAGAAAGGGAAGCGGGTACGGCAAATAGTATTAATTTGAGACCATACTTTCAACCAAACTTGATGTGTAAAAGGGCAGGAAAAGAGCATATGAAATAAGTTTGTGTGAGAAACTTTGCAGGACCAAGCAGTCTGAAGAAAGTGTGGGTGGAAATTTATGTAGGGATAATGGTGTGAACATAAGCCGATTGTATATGAAGAAAACTGTTTGTGTCGTGCTGGCTGATCGTGAGGTCTTGCGAAGTTTCAACCATAATTTATCCCAAAATATGCTAGGCCATGAAGAGTGGAATTCAGATTCCCACTGGAGTTCAGTGTGAGTTTTAGGCCTGTGTTCAATGGGTGCACTGAGGAATTTCTAAATAGATGAGGCACTAACTTGGGCACTTAAAATGGGAAGAATGTTGCGTTGAGGTAATGAGGAGGATGGTGTAGAGGATATAAAAAGTAGAGAATCGGCTATATGTTTGATCAACAAATTAAATTTGACAGAAAAAGATTTTGGCAGTTGATAGAGTAATTGTGCTTCAGAAAAAGAAAGAAAAGAGTCATTTAAATATAACTGATGGATCCAAAGTAAACCTCTGTCTCACCAAGCTTTCCAAAAAATTGGTTTATTTTTAATTTTAAGAAGGTTATTATGCCAAATAGATGAATTAAGAAATCGGTCCTTAGCTGAGAGGTGTGAAAGCATAAAAGAGTGAAATAATTTATGAGTAGTGTTATGTATAGGTGAGGATAAAAGACGTGATTTATGAGTGAAAGTGAGGGATTCCTCAAGGGAGAAGGGAGATAAAAGGAATGTTCTAAATCTTTCCATAATGGGGAGGGGTTAGGAGTAGAGTCATGTAGAGATTTAGAGAATTGTTTGAGAAGGAAGGCATTATGGTAAAGTTGAAAATCTGGAAAATTAACACCACCTTGTGATTTAGGGCGTTTAGCTTAATTAAAGACATACGTGGTTTTTTCTTGTTCCATAGAAATATTGATAAAATAGAATTAATTTTTTTGAAAAAGTATGCAGGAAGATTGAGAGGGATAGCCAAAATCATATAAAAAATAATGGGAGCAAGCATCATTTTAATGGTATCAAGTCTACCCCACCAAGACAGATATAAAGGGTGCCATTTGGTAGTAGAAGTAGATAAAGTAGAGAAGAGATGGGTCATATTTAGGGAAAGTGTTTGTTTAATAGAGGGAGCGAACCAAAGACCTAAATATTTAAATTTTTGGGGATTCCATAACAAATTAGTAGAAATGAAATCCTGTTTAAACCAAAAGATATTCAAGGGAAGGATTTCGCATTTATCATGGTTTAGTTTGTATACACAAAGTAAAGAGAAAGCATTGACTTCTGCTAGGAAGGCTGGAATGGAGTGTTCTGGTTTGGATAAAAATAATAGAATATCATCTGCATAGACACTCAATTTAGCATGAAGTTTATCATGTTGGAAACCATATATTTTAGAATTTTGTTTGATTTTAGCTAGGAACGGTTCTAGTGCAAGAATGAAAAGGAGGGGGGAAAGGGGACAGCCTTGGCGAACACCTCTTTGTAACGTAAAGGAATTAGAAAAAGAACCATTAGTAAAAATGGTGGCTTTGGGTGAGGTGTATAATAAAGAAATATAAGAAATGAATTTGGGACCAAAACTGAACCAAGATAAAGTATGAAAAATAAAGGACCAATCCATACGGTCAAACGCTTTCTCCGCATCTAAAGAGATGGCTGCAAGAGAGTGGGGATATTTATTAGATCTATGTAATATATTAAAGAAAGTCCGGGTATTATCTGAGATATTCCGTCCTTTAATAAAGCCTGATTGTTCTTTACAAATAATAGATTGTAGAAAAGATTCTAATCGAAGAGCAAGAATTTTAGCAAATATTTTATAATCAGAATTGATTAATGATATCGGTCTGTAATTTTTACAAAACTGAGGATCTTTCACTTCTTTAGGGATTAAGCAGATGAGAGCATCTTGAAAGGTGCCGGAGGAAGCATTAGAGGAAATGAAATGTAAAAATAATGAGAGGAGATAAGGAAGAAGGGCTTTGGAGAAATGAGAGTAGAATTCCACAGGGAATCCATCTGGGCCGGGGGCTTTCCCCGTATTTAGAAGTTTTAGAGCCTGAGAAATATCTTTTATGGTGATATCTTGTTCCAGTGAAGAAAAATCAATATCTGTGGGAAACTGTTTTTGTATGGAGGCAAGATAATTTTGTATGTCTATAGAATCTGGAGAAAATTCAGGAGTATATAGGGAGGTATAGTATTTTTTGAATTCTTCTAAGATCTCAAGATGTTTAGTGACTGGTACAGAGGCAGAATTTAATACATAATCTATATTGGAGCGGTCCTTTTTAATTTTGAGATATGAAGCAAGAAGCTTGCCCGCTTTGTTTTGACCGCCATAGTAACGAGCACTACCTCTAAGAAGGTATGCAGAGGCATTTTCTGTGGATAATTTATTATATTTAAACTTTTCTTTAATTAGATTATTAAGGTCAGCTGCAGAATTAGTTGATGTATAAAGGGATTCTAGTAGTTTAATGAATTTAAGAATTTCATTTGCTTTATGGGAATTTTGACGTTTCTTTTTAGCAACATAAGAAATAATAAAATCTCTGGCTGAAGCTTTAAAGGAGTCCCAAACGGTAGAAAAAGATGAAACAGAAGATAAATTATGTTTAAAAAAGTCAGTAATGAAATCTTCAAAGAGGAAGTGAAAAATTGGTCAGCTAATTAAGAAGTGTTAAAGCGCCATCTTTTATTAGAATTAGTGACAGGGAGTAGTTCTAGGTCTAAAATTACAGGAGCGTGATCAGAGATCAAAATGGATCCAATGTCTGCTTGTAATATAGATTGTGTTAGCGCCTTTGAGACAAATAAATAATCTATGCGTGATTGAGAAAGGTGGGTGGGGGAGAAAAAAGTGTATTCACGAAGTTGTGGGTGACAGAGTCTCCAGGAGTCAACGAGGGATCTGTGAGAGATGAGGTTGGAGAACAGTTGGTGCATTGGTGAAGGAGTAAAAGGTGATTTAGATATACGATCAATATAAGGGTCAACAATTAAATTACAATCGCCACCAAAAATAACGTTTGGTGTATCAATAGACATCAAAAGAGAGGTAATATGTGGCCAGAAAGTATTGTCAGGTTTAGTAGGTGCATATATATTAAATAAAGTAATAGGTACATCATTGATTTTAAGGTGAACAATTAGCCATCGACCATCATCATCTGAATCTTGAGAGAGAAGAGAAACTTTAAGTTTTTATGAATAAGAATTACAGTGCCATTTCTTTTAGTAGTGCCTGGGGAAGAAAAAACATGTCCTACGCATTGTCTCTTGAGTTTAAGAACTTCTGAAGCTATTAAATGGGATTCTTGTAAGAACACAATATCAGATTTAAGATTAGATAAGTGGGAAAGTACTCTTTGTCTTTTAATGGGTGTACCCAAACCTTTAACATTCCAAGAGATAATGCGCAAAGTCATTAATCAACCATATGAAATAGAATTTTTTAAATATTACAGCAAAAACGCAAATGTAATAAACAATTCGTACTGAGTAGTGAGAATAGAATAGTAACTAGCTCTTGAGTTGGAATATAAAAGAAGAAGAGGAAGTAGTGTTGAAACGGAAGTAGATAAAGGAAAGAGGAAAGGGAAACAAAGAAGAAAGAAAAGGAAGAATAGAATAAATAAATATATAAAAAAGATAGAAAAAGAACATCAAAACATACCAGAGACTCAAACATGGGTGGGGGGTGTTGAGGCAACAGGACGAGAAGACGAACCAGCATAACACCTCCGGGGGAGATCACGAGGGAGGAAATGTTCTAGACGATATTAAAACAATGGAGGATAAGAACAGGAGGGAGTTGACATCTGAAAGGGAAGACATGGGAGAAAAAGAGAAGTTACTTCATGTATCATGAACAAGGAAGTCATGAGATAAATATACGACTACAAATCTGACATAGAAAAAATATTAGAGTTCTTAGGAAGAAGATGATCCTGCAGATTCCATAGATTCTTCTCTGCAGTTTTCCAGGAAACGTTGGAGTAAAGCTGGATCTTCATACGTGGTTGTTTTGTTTTTATAGGTTACTTTGAAGAGGCAAGGGTGTATCAAACCATATCTGGCATTTAAGTCTCGTAGTGCGGGTCGCATGGCAATAAAGCTTTTCCTTTTATCTGCAGTGGTTTTGGCGTAATCTTGTGAGAAACGTAGTTGTGAGCCTTGCCAGGAAATACGACGTTTGATTTTAACTGCCTGCAAAACTTTTAACAAGTCAGTATATTCTAGGAAGTAGAGTATTACACCTCTTGGTTTAAGCTGAGATGAAGAAGCAGAGGGAGGACGACCCAATCTGTGGGCTCTCTGTATGATCAGTGGTGGAGATTCTGGAAAATCAAGCAATTGTGGGAGAAAAGATTGAAAGAAGGTCAAAGGGTTGGATCCTTCCAACCCTTCGGATAAACCATAAATACGTAGATTATTGAGTCTACTACGATTTTCGAGGTTTTTAACCTGTTTCTGGAGTTGTAAGATTTCCGCTTTCATAGGGGAGATTTGTCGTGTAGAAACTTGTAATGATTCAATTTGACCTTCCACAGAAGTAATTTTACTTTGAAGTGAGAACCAATTATCCTCCAGACCTTGCATGCGAGTATTCGTTTCCTCCATGTACGGTTTAAAAGCACGTATTTCATCCAGAAGTAGTTATTTTGAGGGAGGTGGAGGTGAGACAGTAGGTGTAGAGGGTCTTTTTTGACTCGTTTAATGGAGGAGAGTGGTGACGAAGCATTTGCTGTAGGTGCATTTTTAATATTGATTTGAGAGGAAGGAGATCCAGAAGTGTGCACTTTGGAGGACAAGTTAGATGAAGTTTCACTAAGGTGAGATGTATTGGTTTGCGTAGGTTCCTCCATGTCGTCCTGTAGGACAGAAAAGGGGTTAGGAGTAGGCAATATGCTAGATTTGGAGCGAGAAGTAGACAAATTGGGTGAGATGTTGCCTCGACCCCCTCTGATCCTCCCCATAGACATGGGAGAAAAAAGTTTGGAAATTCACAATGAAGAAGCGCAAATATTACAAAGCGACCACAGTAGAAATAGTAGTATTGTTTAAAATTAGTAGTCATATTGTGGGATAATAACCAGTATTTGAGATATAAATGTTGCTGACCACAAGATGAGAGGAATGGAGCAGAGATGAAACTACTTATGAAGTAAGCAACAAATAGGTAGAAGGACCCTCTTTCAGGATGTCAAAACATCTCCAGGTAAAGCGGCATTTTTCTGAAGGAACACAGTATGAGGCAAGATGATAAAAAGACCACAAGATGGGGATTACAATTCAGTCATAGAGCTCACCGCATGTCAAGGCAGATTTGTAGAGGCTATGAAGGTTCACCGTTGCAGATCAAGGTATGTTTTCCAATGCAGCACATATTTCAATTAGAGCGACATATTTGTGAAGAGAAACCGCTGTAGTAGAGAAAACTCTGAGAAGAGCACAAGCAGGAGGTCGCGGTCCACTCCCGGAGCGCGCCGCATATTAAATGGAATTCAAAAAGGAATGTGGATTTAACAATGTCGGGTAAACAGCATCCTTCAATGCCATACACATACCAAGCAAAATGGCATTCTCATAAGGTGATAGCCGCTGTGTGAGGTAAAAACTGTAGAAAGCACAAGATGGCGGTCGCGGTCCACTCACGGAGCGCGCCGCATATTAAAGTAAAATTCACATTAAGATTGAAAATGGGCTTATCGGTGCAAAAGTAAAGAGTGACTTTCGATGTTGCACACGTACCAATTAAAGCGGTATAATTCGTGAAGTGAAAACCGCTGCGTAGGACGAGGGCTGTGAGGAGCAAGCACAAGATGGCAGTCGCGGATCCTTCAAAGAGCGCGCCGCGTGACGAAGGCTGAGTTCAAGAGGAATGCGGGCTTACCGCGGCATTATAAAGGTGTCCTCTGATGCAGTAAATATTCCGCCAGCAAAATCTTTATTTAAGACCTGTCACGAGGTCACTCCGTAGGTCGACTTTTACTGACTCCCTCGATCTCAGTCCGGAGCGGTATCAGCTGGGTGCCATCTTCATCGGCGCTCAAGCCACACCCCTCAACCATTTAATCTGATGCCCCTCATCCAGCTTAAGATAACCTTATTAAGGGATGGGCTGGACAAAAGCCAAACCGATAGCCATCTAAGAAAGGGGGAAGGACAAGGACATCAGACATGCAACCCACTCCAAGTTCCCCATGAGCTATATGTGCTTGAGTGGACTGAGTGAGGGGCAGGAGTCGGCTATAAAAAGAATGCACAACTATTTGTAAGGTAGATATGTCCTCATAGCCCCAAATATTACTCCCATAAGCAGTGGTAGAGGGTCACTTAGATTAATAGATTTTAATAACGGTTGGGAGTGGCTCACTACCCAGCCTGGTGACAAACTGCAGAAATTGACCTAGTCAAATAATGTTTTTTGACGGATAAGGCAGTGGACCAGGATCCCTTCTGATCAAAGTGTACCCCTAAATGGGGAAACCTGAACACTCTTGTAATTTCATGACCAGAAATAAATTGTCAACAGGGTTTGGTAGATTTGACGCCAGCCACCATAACATGAGACATCACAGAGTTTATTGACAGGTTCAAAGAAGTCATAAATTCTCCAAATTAGTGCAGTAATTTTTTTAAACCAACAGAAGTGGGTGCTAGCAGTACCGCCGCATCGGTGTAAAGAAGCTCCAGAATGGGCATGCCCCCTGCTGTAGGCAGATCCTTATCACCCTGCAGCAGGGTCAGATCGAGCTGGTTAATATAATGAGTGAATAAGAATGGTGCTAAAATACATGTCTCACTGCTCTTTTCACACCAAAGCTCACTGTACATTGAACATTCATTTCATACCTAACAGTGGTAGACATATAGGGGCCGATTCCGATCTCGGTCGGAGGCGCACCCAATACCATTCGGTCGGGAAAAAAGCCATGCGAAAGCCTGTTTCCCGACCGAACCGTACGCTGAGTCCGGCCGAGCGAGTACGATGCGAGTCGCCGACCGACTCGTCCGGGCGTCCCGACAACTCCGACCGACTCGCTCGGACTCGAACCGCTCCGACCGACTCGGTCGGACCCGGCTCGCACCGCGCAATGGAGACGCTTCCCGGCCGGGTAAGTACGATGCGCGCCGCGAGCAGTCCGACCGAGCCGCGCACTCCGGCTCGTAAGAGCTGTCGGAGCCGTACTTTGGGGGTCCGTGTCGGACCCCCTGTACGCGTACCCGTGCGAGGCGCACACAGGGGGACCCAAGGTCCCCCTACCTGTGCGTGTACGCCGCGAGCGCTCGCGGCGTACTACGCTGTAGAGCGCCCTTGTCCGCCTCGCACCCATTGAGGCAATGGGAGCCCGCGTACGCGTTGTACGACCGGCTCCCATTGAGTTCAATGGGAGTCCGACCGACTCGTGTCCGATAACATACGGCCGCATCGTACTCGTTCGGTCGGACTGCACGGGTCCGATTCGGTCGGAAATCTCTCCGGGTCCGGCTCGGTCGGAGAAATTTCCGGCCCGAATCGGAATCGACCCCATAGTTGGTAGATCTCTTAAAAAAGAGCAAAGTCTACTTCCACAACGACCGATATCAGCAGAGTGCAAAGTTTGGCTCTGTTGACTTGATTAAATGAGGATGTAAGATCCATGCAGGCCATATGTAGGACTTTCCACTTAGCAACCACATATTTATTAAAAACAAGATGTAAATTCAAACATTATTCAAGAGTGCTCCGTTCAGGCCTTAAACCAAACTGCAGGTCAGAAATGACCCCATTACTTTCCGCCCAGGAAGTATGTCTACTCAGAACCACTCAGCCAACCACTTTAACAACAGTGGGGTAGATTTACAATAAACTAACGCAGTGCGGTGCAGCAAGTCATTTTGCTGTGCCACGCTGCATTAGTTTGGAAGCACAGGGATGCGACATATTTACAACAATATGTCGCATCTCTGTGCTCCCCCTTGCCCTGGTGCACAAACTGCTGCCATGCGCTGGCACCCTTGCAGCATGGTGCGACAGCATGGGGTTCCATGGGGTGACAGCAACACCCATGGAACGCCCCTTTCACGCAAAGTGCTGCGTGTAAAGGGGCCGTATTTACAAGAACAGGAAAAGCCACGCAGAGTGGCTTTTCCTGTCCTTGTAAATATGGGGCAGAAAAATGCGCTGCCAGTGCGTCACAAAAAGTGACGCACTGGCAGCGCAAGGGGCTTGTAAATCTGCCCCAGAGTCCATAATGGAGATGGGTCTGTAACATCATGGGCCCCCTTTGACCCCTTTCTTAAAAACAGGCACCATAACAGATTGAAACCGGGAAGTAGGCAAACCTTTTCTGACTGATAAGTGAGCAATGGGGCTCATAAATTGGGTTCTAACAAAAACAGGTCAGCAGGCCCCCCTTATTCTTTGCTAAGTTAATAAGGTCCTCATCCACTTCATCTAGACTAAAGAATTAGTTAGAAATACCTACATGATATCCTGGATCCGGCTAAAAAATGTGGTAGTATCCAGAATTGAGGACCCATTCAAAGTGTTCAAATCAGCTTTCGGGCGAAATGTGGACATGCTGTGTTCCACAGAGGACGATTCACGATTTCCCAAAAAAAGGGCCATCTGATCGAGGGCGCAGGCCTGCAGAAGTTGTTCCCAAGCTTCCTCTTTCAGGAAACTTTTCCTTTTCTTTACAGCCCTTTTATAAAGTTGTCGACAAAATACAACCAAGCTTTAGTCCAAGCTGTTGCTCAGAGGGATTCACTGATCTCTAAATGTGGTTATTTATAACTTCATTGCAAATGAGTGCATATAATAAAAAGATCCAATAATAATTGGGAACAAGGTGTTCTGTGATGCTATAAGTTTAATGTATTACAGGATAATGTTCTGCTTGCATCAATATCGCACTGACAATATGCTCTGGATCTTATTTGATTGTCCAGCGTTCCTAAATTAATCACAACTGCTGTAATTTCAATGCAGAGTATCTGTCACATATTCCTAAGAAAAATTATAAATAACGAAGTTTCAGATAACATAATAATAGAAAGCAAAAAAGCAAAAAGAATGTGCAGTTATGACAGGAAAATATTAGCAAACGTAAACTCAATTAGTCATACATGATTTTAATAATCCTTATTGGAGATCTCGTCATACCTATCGCCTACCTGCCCTTGCTCAAAACATCACCACTTTTTTTTTTTTGCTGTCGCTGTTTATAGCTCATTATCTCATGCTACCCATATCTAGACCAGAACCTTTGAATTATGCTTGATCGGTCTTTGTTTATATGGCGGGTTTAGGCCAGTAGGATGCCCGTGTTTGTTTATTCCATTGGCTGCTGTATTTCCACGGCTGGTAAGGAGATTCGTCTGCCATCAGAAACTGCCATGCCCTCCGCCTCTCTAATGTTTCAGTCTTTCATCGGGCTTTGCTTTTTTCACTCGTATACCTTTGATCACTGGACACAGCAAAGAAAAATGTGACAAGTTTCACATATTTCCTGGTGCAAAATTCAGAAAGCTGTAGGCGTCTTTGTTCGCTTTAAGTGAGATGCCCTTACGGAGAGATGATGGAGTGGTTTACACTAAAGTTATTCCACTGCATACCGGTTAAAGTGCATATAATTACTTTGCTTTGTGTAAAATATTAAGGGGCAGATTTACAAGCCCCCTGCGCCACCAGTACGTCACTTTTTGTGACGTACTGGAGGCGCATTCCACTTCTCCATATTTACAAGGAGAGGAAAAGCCACCCTGCGTGACTTTTCCTCTACTTGTAAATATGGCCCCTTCACACGCAGCACTTTGCGTGGAAGGGGCGTTCCATGGGTGTTGCTGTGGGTGTTCCCACACAACACCCATGACACTAGACACATTTCCAGATTTACGAGGAATCGTAAATCTGGAAATGCGTGTCAATGCTACGCCTCCCCAGGGGAGGCGTAGCGAGCATAACGAGGAGAAATGTTTTCATTTCTCCTTGTTATTTCCTCTTTCAAAGGGAGCTGCATTCTACAGCACGCATTGAAAGAGGAAATCACCTCTAATGATTGTTGTTGTTCAGGAAGGCTTCCTTCCTGAACAAAAACAATCTCCCACGACGCAGAGCATCCTTGCACCATGGTGCAAGAGTGCCTGCGTCGGCGCATGCGCAGCAGTTTGTGCGCCAGCGCATGGGAAGCACAGAGGTGCAACATATTGTCGTAAATATGGCGCATCGCTGTGCTTTCCAAACTAACGCAGCACGGCGCAGCAAAATGACTTGCTGCGCCCTGCTGCGTTAGTTTATTATAAATCTGCCCCTAAATACACGAACGTTGCCTTCATCTTAATATCCTTAGGGGCAGATTTACAAGCCCCTTGCGCCACTTTTGCGTCACTTTTAACATGGAAAAAGTGATGCAAAAGTGGCGCAAGGGGCTTGTAAATCTGCCCCTTAGTTGTTATTAAACGCCTAGCTTTGCACCAACCAATACGCATGTGTTCTTTTCACTTATAGAACACACTTATTATATTTGATCTATATTATTTTTATAACACCCGACATTGCGGCTGCTTCACTGCACCATTGTTTTTTGAGATGATAGCAATCATGCCGGAAAGCGTGGCTTGAAATAGTAGTCGAAAGCTATAACCGAATAATGAGCGCACAGTAAGTTCCCCACCGAGGGGCAGATTTACAAGCCCCTTGTGTAGGAGAGTAGGATCTGCTTCACAGGGGTACCCCCACTTTTTGCTGATACTTCACTAGTTTTCGACATTAGTCTGGCTGGGGCCCTGCTATTCAGAACCCCAGCCTGGCTGTTTCCTCTTTAAAAGGGTCTCCATGTGCCTTAGGCACATCACTGATTGGGATCTGGAGTGCCCTTGTAAGTCCCTAGTATATGGTATACTATGTACCAAGGGCATAGGTACCTCAGAGGCCTGCCAGGGGCTGCAGCATGTATTATGCCACCCCTGGTAGGCCATCCAAACTGACACCACAGGTCTGCTACTGCAGCCTGGGTAAGGTGGTGCATGCACCCCTTGCTGTGGTATAGGTTACCTATATCACTAAATGCCTACACACATATAAACCTATAAGTCACTCCTAAGGCAGGCCTTATCAATCCTAAAGGCAGAGTGTATGGTTCCTATGTGAGAGGGTGCCCCTGCATGAGCAGGGCCCCTCTGCAGCGTTCGGAGACCATCTCTGATGCTGTTTGTAGTGCAGCCTGACCATATACTCTTAAACGCATTATATCCTCGCGGTAAAATGCTAACTATGGAATGGCTGCACCTAAACATGTCGTGTTTGGTGTCAAACATCTTGGAATCCTACCCCCCCCCGCCAATCCTGGTGGCGGGGGTAGCATTCCACCCTTCTAGAGGGAAAGGCATGTTAACTCTGACGAGTCCGGTAACTTCTTTCCAGAGCCCTGGCATCACAAAATGGATGCTGCTGCCACAGACACGAGTCTGGCCTCCTGCTGCTGGACGAAACTCCGGCAGGGGAGGCCTGGACAATAGGTTTCCTGTCCCAGGGAGGTGTGACCACCTCCCCAGACAGGACAATGTGTATTGGGGCTGGGCGGGAGCACTTTCGGGTGCTTTGAAGTCCTGCACTGGGGGCACATTTGGTGTCCCTGTGCATACCCCAGTTCAAACCGGATCAGGGGCTTGCAGCCCCTGCTTTGGCGTGAACTGGACAAAGGGAAAGGGGTGTAGCCACCCCTTTGCCCTGACCCACCCATAGGTGGGGCCACAGAGTAGTCCATCCCCTATTTTTAGAATAAAGGTAGGAACCCAGTCCCTAGGACTTTAGATTATACCTGGACGAAACTCTGAAACAGAATCCTGGACCTTCGACGCTCTACTCACGATTAGAGGACTGAAGAATCTCCCTTGGGGTCAAGGAGTGACTCCCCTGCTTGGCAGGCACCAAAGAAGCATCTGTCCGGTTCGCATCACTGAAGCTCCCGTCGGACGCCGAAGTCATCGCATCACCAGAGGTGGATTCTCAGACTTCCCCGAGGCTACCCTGAGTCCCCAGCAAAGCTGAGGCCTGTGGCTATCGTGGGTGACTTGAGACTGTGACCCCTGGACACCGAGCACATTTGCAAGTGCACCATCTTCTGGGTCTCCCAAGAAGTCGTGCTTTGGGCTCCGAGTAGCCCTAGCCTCCAGCACCACCTGCACCGAAGATCACTGGCCCCCACTCCACGAGTGTCCTTTAAGCCAGCTCCACGTGCGGCGTCACGAGGCTCCTTCACGGTCGCTATCCCGTTGGCTAGTAGCCCTTAACGAAGGCCAATCTTTTCTTTACTTGGCAGTCTGGTTGCTCCAGGCCTGCCCTCACTTACCCTCGCTGGGTGAGTCCCCCAGACCTTGCTGGTCTGCATCATCGACGATCTACATCTTACTCGAGACTTGCCGTTGCCAAGGCTTGTTGGGTCCAATCTGGTCGCCGACACCTCTGCACTCGACAGACATCAAGCAGCAGCCCGAATCCTGCTCCTGGTCGCCGACAACGCCTCCCGGACCTCGTGGCTGAAGAGTCAAGACGACCATCATCGAACCTGAAGCACTCGACATCGGTGGGCATCTGTCCATCGCCTCCCTGGTCACTGGCTAGTGACCCAGACTCTGTCCCCTCTGCTTTCAGGTTCTTCAGAACTCCGATCCACTCTTGGATCCACCCGGACACTTTTCTCCTGGTCGCCAGCAGCACTTTGCAGCAGATCGCCATAAGAACCGACGACGAAACCCGACCCCGAAAGGCACCTATGCACCCGGCTTCCCTGGGTGAGGTAACACGAGTACTCCGGTGCTCCCGTGGGTAGAGACTCTTCAAAGTCCTAGATCTCAAAGGGTTTTGTCCTAGTCCTCTTTTAAGTGTCCCTTTCCTCTATTTTCCCGATCCCGACTTTCTCCATAGAAGTTAACGGCGTATCGCGGTTGTGTATTTACACTGCACGCGTCTCCCGTGGGTCCCCTGTGTCACTACCGTGGATGGTTCCTTGTGGTCCAAGCACTTCTAGAGGCTCTAGGCCTAGTGTCTAGTTCAGTCGTGGTTCGCATACCACTTTATTGGTATATGGTTTGGTACGCCCCTAGGGCCCAAACGTGTATTTGTGCTATTACTGTGATTTAAGATCTTATAACCTATGTACTTCGAACTCTAGCCTCATAAAGAGACTAGAGGGTGTGTTTAGTAATAAATACATATATTTTGAATATATACCTGGTGTGGTGCTCTTTCATTTGGTCACTCAAGAGATTATAGACTGGTAAAACAAGCTGCTTTACATTCCTTCAAGACTTAGCCTGAAGGCTGCTCCCCATAGCTACCACTAGGATAGCTTTCAATAAGGTTGTCTTTAACCTACCTACCATAAGAGTCGATTTGGACTGGTGCACGGTGCCCACTATAATTAGTGGACAGCATATGCCAGGCCAACTTCTCACATTGGTGTGCAGCGTGTGGGATTCCAGCTTGCTATTGTTTTACCAGATAATCTCAATTGAATTGATCAACTGAAAACCACTAAAGGTACCTAAGGTACATATAATTTAAGCTTAGAATATCAGTAAGTTCTACTGAACTTAGAGTTGTGTGTTAAGGGATAGCACAACCCTTTCTACAACTCAAGAGAGTTTAGTAGGCCACACTAGAGTAGGTAGTGCATACACCACACCACACTAGTAATGTCTTTAAAAGCAGGATCCAGAGATGCCCTGCAGGAAGCCATGGAGCTTCCCCCTCCAAGTATGACACACTCCCATTCTTGGAACTGAGAGCTTTGTGTAACGTGAGGAAATTAAGGACAGGCCAAAGTCCCACCACCCAACACCTCCAGGAGTTGTTGGTGGCTTATGATCTTAGTAAGTCTTCAGAGACTGAAGGGGTAGGAGCAGAGGGTGGGCCAGCAGATGAGGAAGGGGCCAGGGGTACTACTACCCCCAGCCCCCTCTGAAACTGACCAGGAGGGTGACAATGACCCTGACCTGGAAAACCCAATCCCTTCTGGGGAAGATGAAGATGAGGATCTGGAGAACCACACCTTTGTCCCCCAGGAAGGATTATGAGTGTGCTCAGAAAGTCTAGGTCTCCTTCTCAGGAGTCTAACCACTCTGGCACCTCCATAGGGAGCTCTGTTTCTTCTCACAGGAGGGAATCCTCTCATGAGAGAAGAAAGAGACTGGTCCAGTATGAGGAAACTCAACTGGAGATCAGGAAGAAGCAATTGGCTTTAGATAGAGAATCCCTAGATCTCCTTAAAGAGAGAAGAAAGTTGGGACTAGAGTCCCATGGTGGCAGCCATGTCCCTAGAGATAGGGAAAGGTCCTATGACCATAGGAACCTGAGCAAGATTGTCCCTCCCTACCAGAGTGGGGATGATATCCACAAATGGATAACTGCTTTAGAGAGGGCCTGTAAAGTACAGAAGGTCCCTCAGGAGCAGTGGGCAGCAATCTTGTGGCTCTCCTTTGCTGACAAAGGTAGAGACAAGCTCCTCACTGTTAGAGAGGAGGATGCTGACAATTACAAGGTCTTGAAGAGTGCTCTTATTGATGGGTTTGGCCTAACCACTGAACAGTACAGGTTGAAGTTCAGAGACACCCAAAAAGCACAGACTCAAGACTGGGTAGACTATGTGGATTGTTCTGCCAAGGCTCTGGAAGGCTGGTTGATGGGCAGTAAGGTGTGTGACTTCTCAGGATTGTATAATCTGATAATGAGGGAGCAGATTCTTAATAACTGTCAAAACCAGCTGTTGCATCAGTACCTGGTTGACTCTGATCTGACCTCTCCCCAAGAATTGGGAAAGAAGGCAGACAAATGGGTCAGAACCAGGGTGAAGCAGAAGGTACAGAACCAAGGTGGGGAAACCAAGAAGCAAGATGCTAAGAACTCTGACAAGGGTGGGGAGAAGGGTAAAGATCAAAAGTCTTCATCAGGCCCCCAAAAATCTTCTTCTGGTGGGGATTCCCAGTCTACCAAGGGTAAAGGCCAAAGAAAACCATGGTGCAAGGTCTGTAAGCAAAAGACCCACTGGACCAGTGATTGCACCAAGTCCAAAGACTCCAGTCCAGCACCCACCAATGCCCCTAAGGCACCTGTTCCCCCTAGTACAGTTGGTGGAAGTGCTCCAGCAAAGGGTTTAGTAGGGTTCACCCTGGGAACTGAGTTGGGCTCTGACCTAGTTAGAGAACTAACTCAGGCTGTGTTAGTCTGTGATGGAGGCATGGATGTGCCCTCCTCTATGAGTCCCAGTAATCTGGGCAAGTACAGACAACAGCCTTTAATCAATGGACGAGAGGCTTTGGCATTTAGGGACACAGGGGCAAGTGTCACAATGGTGACACAAGACCTTGTGCTACCTGGGCAAGTTATGCTTGGTGAGATGTACCAAGTGACCAATGCTAGCAATGTCAGAACAGACCATACTCTGGCAGTTGTTAACTTCTCCTGGGGAGGGGTAACTGGCCTTAAGAAGGTTGTGGTAAGTGCAAACCTACCAGTCGAATGCTTGCTTGGCAATGACTTAGAGACTTCTGCTTGGGCAGAAGTGGAGCTCAGGACCCATGCAGAAATGCTGGGGATCCCTGCAGATGTGTTTGCTGTGACCAGGTCACAAGCTAAACTGTCTAAAACTGAACAGGCCTTGGATTCTGGAAGAATGGACCAAGTGCCTTCCAAGAGGAGGAGTAGTAGGGTTAAGGCAGTGCCTTCCCCTTGGCTCAGGAGGAAGATCAGTCCCCTGAGGAGGATGATCTCAGCCCTGAAGAAGGAACTGTCCCAGAGGAACTTGAACCTGACCAGGTTGAGTTCTTGGGGACAGGGGGACCTTCTAGGGCAGATCTGAGCCAGGAGCAGCAGAGCTGCCCCTCCCTTGAACCCCTCAGACAGCAAGCTGCTGCTGAGGCTGCTGGGAAAGCTAGTGGTCCCCATACAGTGTATTGGGATGATGGACTCCTGTACTCAGAGAGTAGAGACCCCAAGCCTGGTGCTACCAGGAGGTTGGTAATACCTTTGAAGTTCAGGGGCTTCCTATTGACCCTAGCCCATGATATTCCCTTAGCAGGACACCTGGGCCAGAACAAGACTTGGGACAGAATTGTCCCTCACTTTCACTGGCCCCACATGTCTGAAGACAGTAAGGAGTTTTGTCGCTCCTGTGTAACCTGCCAAGCCAGTGGCAAAGCAGGTGGCACTACAAAGGCCCCCTGATACCACTACCTATGGTGGGGGTGCCCTTTGAGAGGGTAGGGATTGACATTGTTGGTCCCATGGATCCCCAAACAGCATCTGGGCACAGATTTATACTGGTGGTAGTGGATCATGCCACCAGGTACCCAGAGGCTATACCCCTTAGGACCACTACAGCACCTGTGGTGGCAAGGGCCCTCCTGGGAATTTTCTCAAGAGTGGGCTTTCCTAAGGAGGTGGTACCAGACAGGGGTGCAAACTTCATGTCTGGGTACTTAAAGGCAATGTGGAAGGAGTGTGGAGTTACTTATAAGTTCACCACACCCTATCACCCACAATGCAATGGTTTAGTTGAGAGATTCAACAAAACCTTGAAGGGCATGATTAAAGGGCTCCCAGAAAAGCTTAGGCGTAGATGGGACATACTCTTGCCCTGCCTTTTATTCGCATATAGGGAGGTGCCTCAGAAGGGGGTTGGGTACAGCCCTTTTGAACTTCTGTTTGGCCACCCTGTGAGGGGTCCACTGTGCTTGGTGAAGGAAGGATGGGAGTTACCTCTCAAGCCCCCAAAGCAAGATATAGTGGACTATGTACTTGGTCTCCGCTCCAGGATGGCTGAGTACATGAAAAAGGCAACCAAAAACCTTGAGGCTAGCCAGGAACTTCAGAAGGCCTGGCATGACCAAAGAGCTGTTCTGACTGTTTACCAGCCAGGACAGAAGGTGTGGGTGTTGGAGCCAGTGGCCCCAGCAGCTCTCCAAGACAAATGGAGTGGACCCCACACTATTGTTGAGCAGAAGAGTGAGGTCACTTACTTAGTGGACCTGGGAACACCCAGGAGTCCCCAAAGGGTTCTCCATGTCAACAGACTTAAGCCATATGTGGACAGGGCAGACATGGGCTTGCTCATGGCTACTGATGAAGGGCAGGAGGAAGAGAGTGACCCACTCCCTGACCTGCTCTCACAGAACCCTGACGATGGGTCAGTTGATGGTGTAGCCTTGGCAGGCAGCCTCACTACCCAGCAACAAACTGATTGCAGGCAAGTCCTCAATCAGTTTAGGCATATGTTTTCACTGACACCCAGTCAGACCACCTGGTGCACTCATGAAGTGGACACTGGGGACAGTCTGCCTATTAAAAACAAGATTTATAGGCAACCTGACCATGTCAGGGACTGTATCAGGACTGAAGTCCAGAAGATGTTGGAATTGGGAGTGATTGAGCCCTCATATAGCCCTTGGGCTAGTCCAGTGGTCCTAGTACCCAAACCTCACACCAGTGGTGGGAAAAGAGAGATGAGGTTTTGTGTAGACTACAGGGGCCTCAATGCAGTCACTAGGACTGATGCCCATCCAATACCCAGGGCAGATGAGCTCATAGATACTTTGGCCTCTGCCAAGTATCTCAGCACATTTGACTTAACAGCTGGCTACTGGCAGATCAGACTAGATGATACTGCAAAGCCCAAAACAGCATTTTCAACCCCTAGTGGGCATTATCAATTTGTGGTAATGCCCTTTGGTCTGAAAAATGCACCTGCCACTTTCCAGAGGTTGGTGAACACAGTTCTCACAGGACTGGAGGCCTATAGTGCAGCTTATCTAGATGATATTGCTGTCTTTAGCTCCACCTGGGAGGATCACCTGGTCCACCTCAGGAATGTTTTACAGGCCCTGCAAAAGGCAGGCCTGACTATCAAGGCCACCAAGTGCCAGATAGGGCAGAGTCAGGTTGTGTACCTGGGCCACCTTGTGGGTGGGGGCCAGGTTCAACCTTTGCAGAGCAAGATCCAGACCATCATGGACTGGACTGCTCCCACTACCCAGACTCAGGTGAGAGCCTTCTTAGGCCTGACTGGGTACTATAGGAGATTTGTCAAGGGGTATGGATCAATAGTGACACCCTTGAATGACTTAACTTCTAAGAAAATGCCCAAAAAGGTTCAGTGGACAGCTAGCTGTCAAAAGGCATTTGATGACCTCAAGCAGGCCATGTGCACTGCTCCAATTCTGCAGAGTCCTGATTACTCCAAGAAGTTCATTGTTCAAACAGATGCATCTGAATTGGGGGTAGGGGCTGTACTGTCACAATTGAATGAAGAAGGTCAGGATCAGCCAGTAGCTTTTATTAGCAGAAGGCTGACCCCTAGAGAGAAACGTTGGTCAGCCATAGAGAGGGAGGCCTTTGCTGTGGTCTGGGCTCTGAAGAAGTTGAGGCCATACTTGTTTGGTACACACTTCCTGGTTCAGACAGACCATAAGCCCCTCTTATGGCTAAAACAAATGAAGGGTGAAAACCCCAAACTGCTTAGGTGGTCCATTTCCCTACAGGGGATGGACTTTACAGTGGAACATAGGCCTGGGAGTAACCATGCGAATGCAGATGGACTCTCTAGGTATTTCCACTTAGAACATGAAGACTTAACTGGGCAAGGTTAGTTTAATGTCCCTACGTTTGGGGGGTTGTGTAGGAGAGTAGGATCTGCTTCACAGGGGTACCCCCACTTTTTGCTGATACTTCACTGGTTTTCGACATTAGTCTGGCTGGGGCCCTGCTATTCAGAACCCCAGCCTAGCTGTTTCCTCTTTAAAAGGGTCTCCATGTGCCTTAGGCACATCACTGATTGGGATCTGGAGTGCCCTTGTAAGTCCCTAGTATATGGTATACTATGTACCAAGGGCATAGGTACCTCAGAGGCCTGCCAGGGGCTGCAGCATGTATTATGCCACCCCTGGTAGGCCATCCAAACTGACACCACAGGTCTGCTACTGCAGCCTGGGTAAGGTGGTGCATGCACCCCTTGCTGTGGTATAGGTTACCTATATCACTAAATGCCTACACACATATAAACCTATAAGTCACTCCTAAGGCAGGCCTTATCAATCCTAAAGGCAGAGTGCATGGTTCCTATGTGAGAGGGTGCCCCTGCATGAGCAGGGCCCCTCTGCAGCGTTCGGAGACCATCTCTGATGCTGTTTGTAGTGCAGCCTGACCATATACTCTTAAACGCATTATATCCTCGCGGTAAAATGCTAACTATGGAATGGCTGCACCTAAACATGTCGTGTTTGGTGTCAAACATCTTGGAATCCTACCCCCCGCCAATCCTGGTGGCGGGGTAGCATTCCACCCTTCTAGAGGGAAAGGCATGTTAACTCTGACGAGTCCGGTAACTTCTTTCCAGAGCCCTGGCATCACAAAATGGATGCTGCTGCCACAGACACGAGTCTGGCCTCCTGCTGCTGGACGAAACTCCGGCAGGGGAGGCCTGGACAATAGGTTTCCTGTCCCAGGGAGGTGTGACCACCTCCCCAGACAGGACAATGTGTATTGGGGCTGGGCGGGAGCACTTTCGGGTGCTTTGAAGTCCTGCACTGGGGGCACATTTGGTGTCCCTGTGCATACCCCAGTTCAAACCGGATCAGGGGCTTGCAGCCCCTGCTTTGGCGCGAACTGGACAAAGGGAAAGGGGTGTAGCCACCCCTTTGCCCTGACCCACCCATAGGTGGGGCCACAGAGTAGTCCATCCCCTATTTTTAGAATAAAGGTAGGAACCCAGTCCCTAGGACTTTAGATTATACCTGGACGAAACTCTGAAACAGAATCCTGGACCTTCGACGCTCTACTCACGATCAGAGGACTGAAGAATCTCCCTTGGGGTCAAGGAGTGACTCCCTGCTTGGCAGGCACCAAAGAAGCATCTGTCCGGTTCGCATCACTGAAGCTCCCGTCGGACGCCGAAGTCATCGCATCACCAGAGGTGGATTCTCAGACTTCCCCGAGGCTACCCTGAGTTCTCAGCAAAGCTGAGGCCCGTGGCTATCGTGGGTGACTTGAGACCATGACCCCTGGACACCGAGCACATTTGCAAGTGCACCATCTTCTGGGTCTCCCAAGAAGTCGTGCTTTGGGCTCCGAGTAGCCCTAGCCTCCAGCACCACCTGCACCGAAGATCACTGGCCCCCACTCCACGAGTGTCCTTTAAGCCAGCTCCACGTGCGGCGTCACAAGGCTCCTTCGCGGTCGCTAGCCCGTTGGCTAGTAGCCCTTAACGAAGACCAATCTTTTCTTTACTTGGCAGTCTGGTTGCTCCAGGCCTGCCCTCACTTACCCTCGCTGGGTGAGTCCCCCAGACCTTGCTGGTCTGCATCATCGACGATCTACATCTTACTCGAGACTTGCCGTTACCAAGGCTTGTTGGGTCCAATCTGGTCGCCGACACCTCTGCACTCGACAGACATCGAGCAGCAGCCCGAATCCTGCTCCTGGTCACCGACAACGCCTCCCGGATCTCGTGGCTGAAGAGTCAAGACGACCGTCATCGAACCTGAAGCACTCGACATCGGTGGGCATCTGTCCATCGCCTCCCTGGTCACTGGCTAGTGACCCAGACTCTGTCCCCTCTGCTTTCAGGTTCTTCAGAACTCCGATCCACTCTTGGATCCACCCGGACACTTTTCTCCTGGTCGCCAGCAGCACTTTGCAGCAGATCGCCATAAGAACCGAATACGAAACCCGACCCCGAAAGGCACCTATGCACCCGGCTTCCCTGGGTGAGGTAACACGAGTACTCCGGTGCTCCCGTGGGTAGAGACTCTTCAAAGTCCTAGATCTCAAAGGGTTTTGTCCTAGTCCTCTTTTAAGTGTCCCTTTCCTCTATTTTCCCGATCCCGACTTTCTCCATAGAAGTTAACGGCGTATCGCGGTTGTGTATTTACACTGCACGCGTCTCCCGTGGGTCCCCTGTGTCACTACCGTGGGTGGTTCCTTGTGGTCCAAGCACTTCTAGAGGCTCTAGGCCTAGTGTCTAGTTCAGTCGTGGTTCGCATACCACTTTATTGGTATATGGTTTGGTACGCCCCTAGGGCCCAAACGTGTATTTGTGCTATTACTGTGATTTAAGATCTTATAACCTATGTACTTCGAACTCTAGCCTCATAAAGAGACTAGAGGGGTGTGTTTAGTAATAAATACATATATTTTGAATATATACCTGGTGTGGTGCTCTTTCATTTGGTCACTCAAGAGATTATAGACTGGTAAAACAAGCTGCTTTACATTCCTTCAAGACTTAGCCTGAAGGCTGCTCTCCATAGCTACCACTAGGATAGCTTTCAATAAGGTTGTCTTTAACCTACCTACCATAAGAGTCGATTTGGACTGGTGCACGGTGCCCACTATAATTAGTGGACAGCATATGCCAGGCCAACTTCTCACACCTTGCGCCACTTTTGCGTCACTTTTAATATGGGAAAATCTGCCCCCTAGAACGGCACGTACACTTTGCTTTGAATTGTGTCATATTATCAAGTCAGAAAGATAGTTACGTGTTTTTTTTTGTTTTTGTTTTTTTTCCCTCTAAAATATAATGCCAAGACGACATTAAATTCTCTCTCGGGTTTCGCTTGGCCTCTCTCCCCGAGAAGTCATTGCAGCTCACCCAGCATCAGACACTCCCTAGTATTCCCGAGTAAACAGCTCAAAGAAAATGCGGCCCATCAAATGAAATAAACCCATGGAATTTGGGAAGAAACTGAAACACGTTTAGTGATACCCCCGTCACCCCTCCCTGCCTCGAAAGAAGCAAATTAAATTGAACCTTGTGTAGCGAGAAACATCATCAGATAAGCTAACTTGAATGCATCTGTACCTCGCAGGATATTATTTCACAGGAGCTCGTGCGGTCATGCTCCCGAGGGGATGCGCATTTGTGTGTGTGATTGGATCAGAACAGAGAAAAAGGATGATAATGTCGTAGGATCCCCACGGGGACAAAGCTTAATACAGACGGATTAAGTATGAAATATTGGGTCTGCTTAGCGGTTGTTTTTAGTTAAGCTAGGTGGACGTTTGCAATCACTTTGACATTTGTGAAAATTCTCTTTTGCTGTTTTAAGAGTAGTATGCAATGAGCTTACGACGAATGCATTTGGAAGAAAACTTTGGGGGATATTACCAAGGAATTGCGATAATTATCGCAAAGCGCGCTTAGTGCTGTTTTTCTTATCGCCGGCTATCGCTGGATTTCATCGCGGAGATAACGCGTTATTATCAACGCTTATCTCCAATGCGATAAAAAATCCAGCGATAGCGGCGAAACCCAGCAATAGCGCGAGAAATCCAGCAATGAATTCAACTCGCTAATGAAAAGCTTGCTAATAGGCAGGTGAGGACTTAACCTTACAATCCACCTCCCATTGACTAGACTGGTTAAGTCAGGTTTTTAGCAGGTGTTAGATTCCAGCGATAATCGCGGTTAGTGCGAATTGTTTTATCGCTTCGCGGGCATTGCTAATAGGGGGAAGTTGTGTTTGTGACTGTTTTCAGTCGCTTTTAGTTGGGAACGCCTACTTTGCATGTCATTAGCGATATATATTGCTGACATGCAAAGCGGCACCAAAACGGTCGCTTTCGCCATAAAGCTGTCGCTAACAGCTGTTAGCGATAAGCCTGGGCGTAGTTCGCGAAGTAGCGCTACGCGAAGCTACGCAAAGTGCAGTTCGCACTACGCGAGCTACGCGTAGCACTACGCGAACTGCGTAGTGCACTGTTCGCAATGATTGCACAGTGCCGGATGCTTGTCCGCACTGTGCAATCATTGAAACGGCATCTTGCACAGTGCGAGCTGTCTTTTACTGCCGCTCGAGTAGATTTTTACTCGAGCGGCAGCTTTCTCAACGCGGACTGGTAGTTTCTCATCGCGAGCGGTCGCGAGCATACGCGACCACTCGCAATGAGAAACCCTGACCTCCCGCGTTGAGAATCTCGCCGGAGGTTTATTTTCCACGCTCGCGATCGGCAACTTGATGTTGCTGATCGCGAACGAGGAAAAAGTCTCGCCGGGATGTCATTTTGCTTGCTCGCGGTCGCCAACTTGACGTTGAGGACCGCGAGCAAGCAAAATGACCGCTGCACTACGCTACGCTACGCGTGTTTGCACTGTGCTACGTGCAATTCGCGTTGTGCGAAGTAGCGCAAACTTCGCAAACTACGCGAGCGTAGCGTAGTGCTTTGCCCAGGGTTAGTTAGCGACAGCTTGCTAATAGGGCGATAAAAATATCGCCGCTTTAGCGGCAAAAAGTGCCGCTAAAGCGGCGATAAGGCCCTTGGTAATATGTCCCGTAGTTTTATCATACTTCATCATATGAAAGGTTGAATGATGCAACAACTAGAATAAAAATATTTTATAGCAAGAGAATGAATAAAGCTATGATGTCCAAGTGTCTGTTTACGCGTTGACATAAAGCAATATTGGAAACAAACACAGAAAACACAGGCCTCAAAGACCAATGAATACACAAATATCAATGTCTCCCGTAATGAACCCTCATTAAGCAAAACAAAATGCATACTCATGAAAACTTCACTGTCTGGGAAAAAACGCTATTTACTTCTTGACCAAACCACAAGCTGTCAAACAATTATATCCACAAACAAATTGTTAATCTTGGAAATCTGCTATTTTTCCTACAGTTTTGCGAAACACCAAAGGATTCTACTATTTTATCTATGTGCATCTGAGATGTATTTGATAAATATGTAGGGGCATATTAGCAAGGAATAGCGATATTTATCGCTAAATGCGCTTAGCGCGAATCCTGTTAACGCCGCCGATCGCTGGAAATTATCGCTGAGATAACACCCTATTAGTAAGGTTTATCTCCATAGCGATATTATTTGCAGCGATAGCGGCAAAATGCGACAATATCGCTGGAAAACCAGCGATATTCTTGCATTAACGCTAAGGTGGATTCAGCATTAGAATCCACCTCCTATACCTTAAACAGGTAAGTCATAGTCAGTAGCAGGTGTTAAAATCTAGCGATAAACGCGCTTAGCGCGATTTATTTTATCGCTTCGCCTGCCTTGATAATAGGGGTTAGTGGTGTTAGCGACTGTTTACAGTCGCTTTTAGTGAGAACGCCTACCTTGCATGTCATTAGCGATAAATATCGCTGACATGCAAGGCGATGTAATTCCTGGCCTCTAACGCCTGAAAGCTGTCGCTAACGCCTGAAAGCGACAGCTTGTTAATAGGGCGTTAAAAATATCGCCGATTTAGCGGCAAAAAGTGCCGCTAAATCGGCGATGAAGCCATTGATAATATGCCCCGTAATCTTGTCTCCTCCGACAAATTGTTGCAATGGCAATCATCTGAAGAATGTCCACTGGATGGGTCAACCATGAATGCTAACCTGCTGAGGGTGTTGCTCCGTTCAAGGGCGTTGCAGGCTTTTCGTGGGCCATAATGAAAGACAGCAAAAAGCGCCTCTCATCCCCTTGTTCTAAAAAACGGAGTAGAATTGGAATACATCGAGAATTTTTGACCACCATCTGAGATAAATCACTCTTAGGCTCTACTGGTTTTATTTATTTTATGCTTTGTCATTTTTCACTAGTATTTTATTTTATTTTAAGTTCCCAGTAAACGTCACGGAAAGGGAAGCAATCCTAGTGAGCCTGGCGTTGCTGAGAATCACAAAGTGTTATTGTAGGTCCCACTTTGTTTAATTTTGGATGTGAATGCATTATCAGCATAGCGACGTCCCTTCTGCATGGCAAACTTTAATTTCATGAAGACAGTGTCCACACAGCAGACGCGCAACATCTCCTTTGGAAACAAAACTCTCCAACCTGAACAGCTCAATGGGGACCAGGCGGCCTCTGAGGCCCAACAATACTCACTAACTCTGGCAGCACTAGCTTTTGGTATTGCCTTCGACAATCATCTATTCTTTTCTACACATCTCTCCTGTGTAGTTCTGGATTTTCAAACTCTACGGGTACAATCCTTCCTCCTCTGATACCCATTTGAGCTCGAAAAACCTTGATTCAAGCCCTCATCTCGTCTTGAGTTGACTACCTAAATTCTATATACCTGGGAATTTTCAGAGATCTCCTGCAGCGCCTAAAAGAAGCTCAGAAAGCTGCAGCTTGGGTCCTATTGAGTATCCACAGAAGATGCTCAGTCAAAGCACATCTATATGCACTTAACTGTCTTGTGATACAGAATTAGATCATCTGTAAACCCCTCTGCTTTACTCATAGAGCAGTGCATAACACAGTTTTTAGCAGGTGATACCAAGATCAGATTTGCAGACAGTGGTAGAGGTGCGGTTGCAGTGCAAGATGGCGGCCACCAATCTTTAGCACTCCCACACCAGCTCCAATAAATCCTGCAGTGTCCTAGCTAATTAATTTTAGGGCTAGATGTACAGAAAATAGTAATAGCGATTACCAAATAGCAATTTTTTGTGAATTACTATTTGGTGATCGCAATTACTAATATACAAAGGGGTTATTTAGCCCCCTATTCCCTAAATAGTGATTCGCAGTGGGTCACCAATAGACCTACCTCATGAATATTAATGAGATAGGTCGCAATTTGTGACCCATTACGATTCGCTGCCATCACAAGGATTGTGGCCTGCTGGGGTCAGTGGATCACTATGTCTGTGATTGCTTTTAAATAAAGACATCTTTTTTTTATTTTAAATGCAGCCCATTTTTCTTAAAGGAAAAAGGGATGTGTTTAAAAAAAAAAAATGAAACATTTAAGTTTCAGTTTTTAAAAGCAGGCAGTAGTCCCTTTTCAACCATTCTTAAAGGAGAAGAGGTCCCTAGGGTACCCCGTCCCATTCGCAAATGGGTTACCACCGTCTTTGAGTTGGCTGTAAAGTGCGAATGTTTGCGACAGCATTTTGGTGACAAAAAAATTGTACATACCAATGTGAAATGGTGTTAGAAATGGGATTTCAGGTTGGCTAGGGCATGAGCCTAAGCCAGGCAGAAACCACCACTCTAGTCAGGGCAAGGGAGTTACACGCTGAAGATAACCCCTGCTCACCCCCTTGCTAGCTTGGCACGAGCAGTCAGGCTTATCCCAGAGGCAATGTGTAAAGCGTTTGCGCAACACACACACACAGCAGCAACACACTAGGCACACCACAAAAGAAAGTCCACACAAGGTTATATATATAAAAATAGCCTTTGTATTATCATAAATACATTAGATCATAAGCACACATATACACTGTGCCAACTGGCACTAGGCAATATTCACAGGGGATTATATACACATGACTGGGCCAATCGGGCCACTGTCAGAACCTTTAGAAAGCACAAGTAGTAACACAACCAGTAACCACTGGTAAAATAATGAATTCAGCATTACCACTAGCATAAACACATTATGCAGTCTCATTAGGCCTAAACATCCTAGCATGACATTTGCATTAGGCCTTACATTAGGCATAAACACATTAGGCCCAAACCTCATTAGCATAAACACATTACGCAATAGGCCTCACCAGCATAAACACATTATGCAATAATCACGTTAGATCAGGCATCAAAATCATAAGCATAATCATTAGGCATGTACCATATTAGGAATAAACCTATTATGCCTAAACACAGAACTGACCCCAGGCCAACTGGCCTTTCACTGGGGCTCAAACGCCCTTTGTCCTCCAAAGCTCTAACTGGGGCCTTCCACTGGCCCTTATGCTGCGAACTCAGCAAAGTCAATGCGCACCAGGCACTGGGCACCAGGCACTGGGGCATGGGGTGTACCTCACCCCCTTCCTCCTTATCTCAAAAGAATTGGCCCCACGTTGCAGCTGCCCCCGCTCTCGCGGTGCAGCTGGGAAAGATGCACAGGCACTAACAGCGCCTTTGAAGCCCCACTCCGGGACTTAAAACAATATTGCCCCCTCGGTGCAGCTGCCCACGCTCTCGTGGTGCAGCTGGAAGCAGCAGAAGGCAAACACTGGCAATATTGTGCCTAGGGAGCCCCCGCTCAATCGGCACCTACAATGATCCTGACAGCCCCCACTCAACGGGGCTGCTGCGGAGGGAACTTGGAGTGGTCGGCGGTCACCTAAGAGGCTCCGGTCCTTCTTCTTGCCCGGTCTCCTCTGCGGCCACAAGAGCCTCTTGAGGCTCCAACGTAGGGACTCCAGCAGACTTCCTGGACAACACGCAGGGCTCCCACCGGCACACGAGAGCCCTGCTCGGGCAGGCGCCGACTTCCTCTCTTTGCGCCTCCTTCCGCTTTCGCCCGCAAGGCCCCGCCCACGTCCAGGCATCCCGCCTGACTTCCGGCTCGTCTCGGGCCGTGGCGGTTCTCCCTTTCGGTGGCACAGTGCGGGGTAGGCTCCCGCCTTCTAAATATTTATTTATTTATTTATATAGCGCCTGAATCGACCCCCGGAGGGGTATCTCTGCGCTTCGGACAGGCAACAAGAAAAGCTAAGATGCTAGAACAAAATCAGAAACAGAAAAGAATAGTCTTAAGATGCTTTCTGAATTGTAGGTGGTCGGGGCATTGTCTCAAGTGCATGGGGAGCTGATTCCAGTAAAGAGGGCCAAGGTGGGAGAGTGCCTTCCCACCCAGCCTAGCTTTCCTAACTCGGGGGACCACAAGAAGGGATTTAGATCCAGAGCGGAGGGACCTAGAGGGCATGTATGGCGTAAATTTCTCGGTAAGATAGGCGGGGCCGAGATTGTATATAGCTTTGTGAATAGTGCAGCAAACTTTAAACTTAACCCGCTTGCGTACTGGGAGCCAGTGAAGCTGATGAAGAAGAGGACGGGAAGTAGTCCTGAAGGGGGCATTGAGGACCAGTCGCGCCGCAGCGTTCTGGACCACCTGCAATCTACAGAGCGAGGACTCATTGGCTGAGACCAGGAGGCCATTGCAGTAGTCCAGACGGCTCAGTATGAGTGCCTGCGTCAAGGTCTTCCGAATTGAGTCAGGAAGCAAGGGAAAGACTCGGCGTAGTAGGCCCAGCATGTGAAAGCAGGAGCCAGCTGTCTGAGCAGCGTGCTCCTTCAAAGTGAGAGCCTGGTCCAGACGAATGCCTAGGTTCTTAACAAGGGACTTGGGGGCAGGGGGAGGGCCAAGGTCCACCAGCCACCATTTGGGAGTCCACAATAGAGGGGCATCTCCAAAGAGCAAGATCTCAGTCTTCCCAACATTAAATTGGAGGAAATTACATCTCATCCAATTTGAGATAGCCCTCATACCAGAAGAGAAGACCGACTGTACAGATGGAGTAAATTTGTCAAAAGGAAATAGCAGCTGCGTATCGTCGGCGTAAGAAATACGGCATGGAAGCGGGGTGGGCACCCGCTACAAAAGCAGCATAAACGCGGGGTAGGCTCCCGCTCTCCCCACAGGCATCAATGCGGGGTGGGCACCCGCTTTTTTTTTAAATATGCATAAAGCGGGGTGGGCTCCCTCTCCGTTTGGCAAAACGCAGGGTAGGCTCCTGCAACGGAACACCACAATGTGGGGGAATCCCCACGTCGGGATTCCCTCCCAAATTTGTCGCAGCCCAGCGCTGCAAAGTCAAACAAAAATGCTCCTCTCGTTCTAGGGCAAGGAAAATAAAGATGCAGCGCTCACGAGGCGCTGTGCCCCAAACAGTCCCAGGGCAAGGGCTGGGCCCAGGCAGGCCAGCACACAGGGCCGTCCAGCAGGGAGGCAGTCCCTCGTGGTGGTTCCTCCTGGGGCCCAGCAGCAGCAGGTCGCCTGGAAGCACAAAAGCACCACCTTTTCATGGGGTCACAGCCCCAATATTTATACCAATATTCTCTTTGTCTGCCCTGGCACAGGGCTTGGGGGAACCAGCCTAGACTGGTTCTGGGGGGTTTTGGAGCACTTTGTTGACAAGGCTTCTCTTCCCCTTTGTCAGGTGGGGGCTCGTCATCAGACACACCACAGGGGGGCAGAGCCAGCATTCACATAGGCAGGCACAGACCTATTCAGGGTCAGGGGACTACTCCTCCCACTACTCCAAATGCAGCTCCCCTATTCAGCCTAGCGCTGACTCACTCTGCCCCTCCTGGAGCCACACACACCTCACCAGCCCCTGTCACTCCAAAGCCAGACATGCAATCCACATCAGGCAGGCAGACACATAGCACACAGAAATGACAACTTCTAAAAGTGGCATTTCTAAAATAGTTATAATAAATCTGCGCACACCATTGCGTAGCATTTATTAACACTATTCCAAATATACCAAACTTGACCACGCTGCTCCTCTCATATCAGGAATTACCAATGAAACACTTATCAGGGAATCCCCAATGCATTCCTATGGGAGGGCAGCCTCACAGTAGTGAGAAACCAAAATGGCTGTTTGTCACTACCAGGACTTGTCACACACTTAAGGTACATGTCCTACCTTTTACCTACAATGCACCCTGCCCATAGGGCTAGCTAGGGCCTACCTTAGGGGTGACTGACTTGCAGTAAAAGGGGGGTCACAGACATGGCACACACTTTAGGTGCCACGCCACAGCAGGAGTAACACTGCGCGCACAGGCCCTGCAGTGGCAGAGGCCTGAGACAGGTTTGAAAGGCTACTTTGGTGGGTGGCGCAATCAGCGCTGCAAGCCCACCAGTAGCATTTAATTTACCAGCCCTGGGTATATGAGATACCACTTTACAAGGGACTGACAGGTAAATTAAATAGGCCAAACAGGTGTAGACCAATCTTACCATGTTTATCACCGAGAGCACTCACACTTTACACTGAACAGCAGTGCTAAAGTGCCCAGAGTCCTAAAACCACCAACACCATGTCAGAAAAAAGGCTAGGAGAAAGGCAAAAAGTTTAGGGATAATCCTGCAAAAAGGGCCAAGTCCAACAATTGGTATTTGGAAGGGATGCCCTAAACAAGCCCCTTCCAAATACAGATTTGTAAACCCAAATTGTGAATCACTAGCAGCTTACTGAATCGCAATTTGGGTTTTGTATATTTGAAAATGCTTTTTTGCATTTGCGAATGGCCCAATTCTGCTAATCGAGCAGTTTGCAACCTCAAAAAGTCTCTATACATATAGCCCTAAATATAGAAACAGTGATCATATGGATGGGTTAGCACTACTTAAAGGCACAGTTCTCTGTCTTTGCGGGCATGTCAGGGGCCCAGGTAGCTAAACCCTTGTCTATTGTGCCTGTGACAGTGAAGCTCCCTGGCTCAAGATGACGACCGCAGAGTGCGCATGGTGAGGCCAGACAAGGTACGACCAGATGACCAGATGGCATCTGCTCCTGTGCTGAAGGCAGGCAACCAGGAGTGATGATGTACCACATTGAGAATGCCCTGCGATGCCTCTTCCCCAGTCCTTCCATCTGTTAAATACAGGAGCGATGACTTGAAAGACCTGAAGTACCCGCTCCTCAAAGTGTTGACAACGAGAGGCCGCCAGTGGGAGGCCTAGGTCTCAGCTGCATGTGAGGGGGCATCAAGGTCAGGCCCTGCCGGCAGGTATGTGATCTGCTGAGCTTGGACCCTGGAGTTATGCTGCTGTTGACAGGATTCACGTACCTGCCCCTCCTCCATTGATTTTTTTTATTCCCCCCTCTGAGATACCCCCTGAGGACCATGGAGACGAGAAGGTGTGCTAATAAGGGACGATTCCTTCGGACCTCTGCTGGACACCACTGGGTAGCTGCAACGTAATTGTATCCTGGTGGCAAGCTCTTGACTGCTGATGGGCCTGGTAAGTCAACAGCAGCATCAAGGGCAGGGTGAGCAGTGAACCAGCTCTACCAGGAGCTGTATGAAGAACGGCGGTGGGGTAGTTACAGGCAATTAAACTCAGTTTGTGACCCCCTGGATAGAGGACTAGGGACCCTTGATTGGGAATGTGTCCTATGACAGTGCTGCCTAGACTGGATGGAGGAACAAGCCTGAAGCTGAGGTCTACAACGAATACCCGTTACCTGAGAGCCTGCCGCCTAGCAGCAGTGGCTGTGGTCTTGGAATTTTTGTAAACAGATTGTACCGCCCAATCGTGTGTGAACTGGTGGGTGTGCCTGTACACTGTCCTGGAATATATACTTTATGCAATGCTTACAAGTGTCACCTAGCCAACCAGTATCACCAAAAATAAAGCACTCCCTAAACAAGGAAAATTGCACAAATTTGCTAAGCCCTCTTTGCAGGAAGGTGATTTGCAACAGGCAAAAGTAGTGATGGCACCTTGTGGAGTATCTTCTGGCAAAAGCTCCTGCTTAAACACACACAATTCCTCAGGCTATCTAATCCTCACACTTAGCCCTTTAAACAAAAAACAGAGATGTAGATGCTGATGTGGCACTTCTCTGGCAAGACGTGCACAAAGCGATGGGCTGGGTAACAGAAGTGAAGACCAGAATTTTCAAGTTGGAAGAAATAGTCATGTCCTTGTGCAAGAAAGTCCTGAAACTGCAGTGCTCATTAGGTGAAATGGCGGCCAGCCCTGATATTCCATATTGTACCTAAGGCTGGAGATGTTAAGTGGAACTCGCACAAAATCCTGATTTTCCTGGATTACACTAGATTGATAAAGAAGCAGAGGACATCCTTTGAGCTAGTGATGCAAAAGCGTTGTGCGATGGAGGTAAAGTACATGCTCCTGTTGCCTGGGAATGGGTAGAGGAGAGGCCCCCATTCCCATTGTCCCATGGGTAGTGATGGAGAAAGGATGGTGGGGACTGGACTGAGTCTCCGTTCTGGCTGAGACCTGCACGGTGATTGAGATAGCAATCCCACAGAGGATGAGGCTGAGGGACCAAAGCTGCTGTTCTGGGGGTTGTGGGATGGGGCTGCGAAACAGACCTGACTGACACTGATGACCGTGGCAAATTGACCTCCACCGGGGGATGGGGAGAGGGCGGGGGCTGGCCCTCTCGCTGAGTGACTGTATCTAAAAGTTAGAAGGCACTTAATATTTCCCTACACTGTGTTTTTCCCTATTGTTAGATAGTGTAACATGGCTCTTTTAAAACTTTTTGATTACATGAATATAGGTGACAGATGCTTCTGGAGTGGAAGTGTAGGGGGGATGGGGAATGGGTAGTTTCCTTCGCCGTTGATTTTGGCACTAAGCAGGAGTGCATATAGGTAATTATGGTATGAGAATGTTCCAATCACATGCACCACATAGTGCCCCAGGGCAGTTTCAAATGATTTTGTAGAGTGTAAATGGACTCCTTGATAAGGTTAAATGTGCAGCGGCCCTTGCATACGTTAAGAGAGACTCACCTGATATCCTCATGCTACAAAAAATACACCTCATGGGCACTAATTGCTCCTTTTGGAGAGAGATGGATACGGTAGGGTTTATCACGCTTGATTTATTAGGAGGTCGGGGGTGATATTACTGCATAACTTGTTTCTATTGACAGTTGCCAGGCTTTGCTCAGACAATTTGGGACACTTTATGATTTTCGAGGTGCCTTTTGAGGATTTCCCGTGGACTCCAAGTAGCGTCTGCGCCACTCCCTTTCTGGCTGCCACCATGCTTCAGGTCCTGTCAGCTACCTTATTTCAGACAGATTTGGGTCACTGTGGTGAGAGGAGATGTCAACGCATTCATGGACAGGGTCTGAGACACTGATTCAAATGCAACTTCTATTAGATCCCAGACTCTTGCAAAGTGGGTGACCTCCTTGGGTTTGGTGAGTGTCTAAAGGACCTGGCACCCCATGAGTGCAGCTCTAGGCTATATTACGGATTTGTACCAACTGACTGCATTAGTCTTACTACAGGAGCGCATATCCTTCCTCAAGGTCTTTCAGACCCTTCACCGGTTGAGGTGTTTTCCATGGGCTGGCCAGTAGTAGCAGGAGTATTTGGCGGTTAAAAGACAACAGTTTAACTGACCTCCTTCACTAGGCGATTGGAGAGTATTTTGATATTAATACTCTGTCTGTAATGTCTCCAGTCAGCCTCTGGCAAGCATTTGAAACAATGATAGGAGGTGGAGCATTTTCTGTGGTAAGTGGCAGGGCGCATGAGAGGGAGCTAGAGGCAACAGCTCAAAGTTCAGATTCTCCTGCTTGAACACAATGAGGCCTTAAGTAAACAGATGAAACTGGTACCCTTCTGGAAGATTTGCTCAAGACCCTGCGGCACATTTTGCTAGATACAGTTAAGCTGGCCTGGACTTTGTGCATGGCAATAAGGTCTGTAAGCCTCTCCATTGGCTAGGGCAGGGCGAGAGGAAGGGAATCAGAAAAATCCCTTATATACACGCGCGGTTGGGGGTTGGATGGTCTCCGGTTCCCAAGAGATTGCAAATACCTTTGCTGAATACTATTGTGATATTTTCTGGGAGAAGTGCCTCCTACGAACTGAAGCAGCTGCTCTCTATCGCGGATGACCTTCTATTTCAAACCGTATCTACAGCAGACCAGGAAATGTTGTACGCACCTTTGACACTTGAAAAGATTCAGATGGTGGTAACTGCCTTGCCCTCTGAGGAATCTCTGGGTCCAAAAGACCTGCTGAGGGACCTGACAAATTTTGGCCTTCCATTCTTCTGTTTTTGTTGACTTTGTTTTTGCTTGTTTGAGGACTCTTCATACTTTACCAGTGCTTACCAGTGCTAAAGTGCTTGTGCTCGCTTCTTTAAGCATGGTAAAAGTAGCTTAAACCCAATATGGAGACTTAATTTACTCATAAGTCCCTGGTAAAGGGGTACTACCTCTACCCAGGGCTTGTAAATTAAATGCTACTAGTGGGCCGGCAGCACTGATTGGAGCACCCACCTAAGCAGCCCTTTAAACCTCTCACAGGCTTCCCTCTGCAGCCTGTGTGGGCAGTTTTAAACTGCCATTTTGACCTGGCAAAATAAACCTTTTGCCAGGCCTAAACCTTCTTTTTTAGTACACATTAGTCACCCCTAGGGTAGGCCTTGGACAGGCCAGAGGACAGGGTTCTGTGTATTTTAAAAGTTTGATATGTACTTTTTAGCTTTTAATGTCCTGGTGGCGAAAAACTCTTAAATTGTTTTTTCACTGCTGCAAGTACACCATGAAATGAAAATTGGCCCCAAGTTTATGTCATTTGCAGAGGTTTTTTATGATTCCTCGAGGGCCCGGGTGAGACTGAATGGGGTACTCTCCCCTTCCTTCCCTATTTATTGTGGCACGCATCAGGGCTGCCCATGTACCCACTCCTTTTTGCTCTAGCAATAGAGCCCTTGTGGAGTGGCTCAGAAGAGATGCCCAGATATGCGGCTCTCCTCTGGCAAGTTGTGACAGAAGATAGGGTGTAATTGTATGCAGATGACATGCTTCTTTATATACCACACCCTCAGACTTCACTTTTGCGCATGACAACAACTACAGCATATATGTGGGGAGGCCTCAGTCTTGACGGTCAACTGGGGGAAATCTACTTACGTGCATTTGACTGTGGTGTAGATCCCCAACACCCGCCCGATGCCAAATACCAACAGGCAGGAGGTGCTTTCCAATACCTGGGCATTCATGTCTTCCAAGATCAACTGATGGCTTGTGAAATCACTATTACTGCCATTCTGAGATGTGCCCGGGTGACCTGGAGTTCTGGCCATCACTACCTCTTAACATAATGGGAAAAGTTGCTAACTATAAAATAGTGGTACTCCCTCAATTTCTTTACGTGCTTCAGAACTTCCCTTCCCTCATTCCGCTTGAGTTCTTTTTGGCGTTGTGAACATCGGTTTCTCTAGTCCTTTGTGCTGGTAAGATCATGAGAGTTCCCTACACTAAATGCGCTCTATGTATATGGGTGCCCTTGGCCTTACCGATCTCCAGTTGAATTACTGGGCGGCGCAGACCCTCCCGATAGGGGACTGGTTGTTTAGGACAGGCATGATTCCTCTTGGCGCTTGGGGAGGGCTACTCTCAAGGCCCCCACACACCCACTACCACAAATCACTAGACTCCCAACTTCCGGGACTCTGAGTCTTCTGTACAGAGACCCCCACACACCCTCACGCCCACAGATCACTAGGGGGCATATTAGCAAGTTCCTTATTGCCGCTTTAGCGGCACTTTTTGCCGCTAAAGCGGCGATATTTCTATCGCCCTATTAGCAAGCTGTCGCTAACAGCTGTTAGCGACAGCTTTATGGCGAAAGCGACCGTTGTGGTGCCGCTTTGCATGTCAGCGATATATATCGCTAATGACATGCAAAGTAGGCGTTCCCAACTAAAAGCGACTAAAAACAGTTGCAAACACAACTTTCCCCTATTAGCAATTCCCGCGAAGCGATAAAAAAATTCCCGCTAACCGCGATTATCGCTGGAATCTAACACCTGCTAAAAACCTGACTTAACCATTCTAGTCAATGGGAGGTGTATTGTAAGGTTAAGTCCTCACCTGTCTATTATCAAGCTTTTCATTAGCGCGTTGAATTTATCGCTGGATTTCTCGCGCTATTGCTGGGTTTCGCCGCTATCGCTGGATTTTTTATCGCCTTGAAGATAAGCGTTGATAATAACCGTTATCTCCGCGATGAAATCCAGCGATAAAAAAAACAGCGCTAAGCGCGCTTTGCGATAATTATCGCAATTTCTTGGTAATTTCCCCTTGATTCCCATTTCTATGTTTGCAGGTTTCCCCTCACCCACATAAATCACAGTTTTCTTTAAATATCTGAAACTCTACCGTGCTTTGGATATATGCCAGCCCACCCTTGAAACTCTGCCAGCATACAATCTGTAAAAATAATCATGGAGCTCCCTGGCATAAAGTCTATTTCAAGACTGTATAGATCCCTCTTGTTGAATGCGCCTGACCCCCTAAAACGGATACTTGAGGCATGGAAGAGAGGAATGATAATGAGTGGCAGGAGGCCACCGTGGCACCTAGAGTACTGGCCATTCCTTCTAACTTACTTAATGCAATGTAATTGTTTTCATTGGATATATTACAGCCCTAGTAGACTTTGGAAAATGGGCCGAGCACGTACTTCTGAGTGTACACAGTGTGTGTGGTCCTTTCATCACATGATTTGGACTTCCTCTCTTATAATGCTACATTGGCTGGGAATGCAAGACACTCTAGACATTTTTCTGAAAGCTTCTGCAGTCATGGACCCCGCGGTAGCTTTTTTGGGGAGAATGGAGGGGCGGACAGATTCGCGGGGGCGGAGAGCCCTGGAAGGAGTTTGTTTCTTAGTTGCATAGAGGGACATCTGGCGGAACGTTTGCCCTCCGACTTCACAGGAGTGGTCCAGTGGGATGGGATTTTGTGCCTGAGCAGATACGGTGATTTATAAATGGATGGGCTTCGCCCGTAAGCACGAGAGGGTATGGGGTCCTTGGACCTCCGAGAACATGGACATTTGAGGAATTAACTGACCATAAGAGCATTGCTTTTCTTGTATTCTTTATTCTTGTTCTGCGTGTTTCGGACATGATATGTTGCTTATAAATGATTCCTGCTGTGTTAGGTGCCCGCATTTTGATGTGTTGCTGTTTTTTATTTATGAAAACAAACAATACAAAATATATAAAAGAGGGTTCGCCAGGCAGGGATGGAGAGCCTTGTTTATTGTGGTTCCCAAACTTTGGAACTCAACCCCTATATTCACACGCAATACCTAAAATGAATCGCAGTTTCAGGGAAATGATCAGAACCTGATGATTTCAACAATCTCCGTTGCGGGACTGGTCACAACTTGTCTTATCACTACAATGTTTGCTGGCACCGGTACACTCATCAGGGTAGCTGGAGTGCTCAATATATTTACTTTCATTCAGTCCCGGTGCCACTGCACCTGCTGCATTATTATTAGCTGTGCCCCAGGCTCCTTTATAGAAAATCAGCTACACTCTTGATATATCCAGGCTACAGTCAAGATATTGGGACACTCATCATGCCAAAAGACTCATCTTGAAAGAAGTAATTCTAAAATGCTAATTTCTTTAACATGTAGAAGCTTTGACATTAATACGTCACGTTATAGGACTGAACTGAGAAGCACATTAGTGAACTAAGAGGCTTGTCAGTTGTCATGTAAACCCAGTACGTGGCCCAGATATTATTGAGATTATAGTAGAGCAAAATTATTGTACAGATGGTATTCTAAGTAGGCATATTTGAAAGTGGCTTCTTATGCAATAATGAAGAAAAAGGAATTTTGGTAAAAGTAAATATTTGCCTAAGATCACACAATTTAGGAGGGGGCGCCTCAAATTATCCTGGTTTACTGGTTTCACTTCGTGCAAATCAGTGGCTACATGGGTACCTATTTGTCTTTCCTTTTTTTTTAAGTTAACGCTTTGCTTTTACCTCTTTGTGCATTATTTATAGTGCAAGCTCGGCTAAAGAAATTGGAGCACTTTACATGTACACCAGTTACATTACACAAGGTCACATTTATTATCTGGGCACAGAATGATTAACCAATAAGCTCAGAATCACAGGATGTTGAGCTGATGCCAAGACATGACCCTGGTTCCCCAGTTCCAAGGTCGACAGCTCTGGCCCTAACACCACATCCTGGGTAGAGGCAGAATGGCAGGCAGAAGCCACATGAGGACCAAACAACCATATCAATGTTCCTGTTTTATAGCTATTGTAAGGAGGAAAGGCGTGGGGGCACCTGGCTCTGGCCAATGTCGCCTGACCCAGTACCTGGAGAGAAGTGTAGTGGAGGTCAGACAAGTGTGGCAGTTGGCTTGGAGAGTGCCACCGTGTTCTGTGATCAAAACATGTGAGTTTAGTATATTGCTTGGCTATTTTGTCTGCAGGCGGTGCAAAGGCACCAGGACCCAGAAGTGAGACATGACAGTCTGCGCTGTACTGGCTGCAGTTTATTTAACAGGCTTTTTGCTAAGAATAGTTTTGAAGTTTCTTCCTGAGTGTAGCTCTGTGTGGTCTTTTCCTCTGGGAGTAGAACAGGCACTGGAAAACCCAGAACAGAGGCTAAAGCGGGGCAAGTGCCAACATTGCATTCAATGGATTTGTGCACAGTGTTCCTCGTGAGGTAGAAAAGAAAAGAGGACAGGGAGACTGGATGGAAGGTGATGGATGAGGTGAAAAATCAGGAAAAGCTAAGAAAAAGAGAAGTGTGCAATGCAATAAAGGAAGTTAGAAAGAGGTTGGTAGGAGTAGGGTCGATATGGGGGTTAGATATTAAAGAGGAAAAGAAAGGAGGGACATGAACAGGTGGGTGAGAACTAGATATGAAATAGAGAGACTAAAGGAAAAGGAGACATCAGGAGAAAAGGGATAAAGGAGGTAGGAAAGTCAGAATGAAAAGGAAGATGGAAGAGTAGAGAAAATAAGAAAGACGAATGACAGGAAATGCAAAGAAAGAAAAGGTACAGGATAGGAAAGGAAAGGAGAAAAAAGAAGTAAAGACAAAAGTAATAGAAAGAAATAAGAAGAGGGAAGAAGGATATTTGGACAGAGATCAAGGGAGAAGGAAGATTTGAGTTCAGAGAGAAAAGGGGACATCTATGTAGAGGGTGAGCTATGGAAGTGAGAAAGAAAAAGGAAGAAGTGAATATGCAAGAAATGGAGGGGAAAAGAAAGAAGGTAAGTGGATCGTAGTAAGGAAAGTAAAAAGGAAGTGAAAGGACCATATGAACGAACATACGGGTAGGAGAAAAAGAAAAGAACTAGATGAGTGAGAGAAAGGAATAGTCAAGATATAGAGTTGATAGAGAAAGGGTGGAATGAGAGAAAAGATAGGGAGATTAGAGAGAGATTGGGGGAGAGAGAAGGGTAAAACGTAGATTAAAGAGAGAGGAAACAGGCTGAGGGATAAGTCGATGGGAGCAGAAGGAGAGAAAGAAAAGTGGGAGGGTAAGGAGGAGCAAAGAGAGAAGACACAATGAAACAAGCATTGGTAAATGCATTAGGTTTCGCCTATGTGATTAATAATAAGCAGTTTTTTGTTGTAAGTTGTAGCTTGCTGAGTAGTTATACAATATAAGTTACAGAAAGTCTGTTAAAGTGTTATGACTTGTTTATGTACAAAAAGGCACAATATTGTGTTGTTACTAGTGGTATAGTGCGGGAATGTAATAGCAAAATTTAGAAAAATGAAATGAAAGAGAGAAATAATAGAATTAATTGATGTAATAGCAATGTTTTGCCACTGCATCTGCTGCACCATTCGAACCATGCTCCTAGTGCCTGCAACATAACTGTATTTGCGGCTGCATGTTTATTTGTAAACTATAGCAATATTTGGTGTTTAGAGGAGTTACGACAACTTATGTCCCCGGTGCCACTGCACCTGCTACACCATTCAAATCATGATCCTATTGCCTGTAAGGTAATTGCCTGTTTAGTAGTAAAATATTGCAATATTTGGTGTTTAGAGGGTTTCTGGAACTATGTGCCGTGGTGTCACTGCACCTGCTGCACCATTGAAATCATGACCCTAGAGGCTGCAAGGTAACTACAGTTGTGACTGATTATTTAGTAGTTAAATATAGCAATATTTGGTGTCTATAGGAGTTCTGAGAACTTTTGGCCCTGGTGCACTGCACCTGCAGCACCAATGAAATCATGGTCTGAGTGCCGGCTAGATAACTGCACCTGTGACTGCCTGTTTAGTAGTAAACCTTAGCAATATTCTGTGTTTAGTGGGGTCCCTAGAGCTTTTGGCCCCAGTGCCACTGCACCTGCTGCACCATTCAAATCAAGACCCTTTTAACTGCAAGATAACTGCAATTTTGTTTGCCTGTACAGTAGTAAAGTATAGCAATATTAAGTGTTTCGAGACAGTCATGACAAATTTAGGGTCTGGTGCTTCTGCACCTGCTGCACCATTCAAATCATGACCCTGTTATCTGCAAGGTAACTCCACTTGTAACTGCCTGTTTAGTAGTAAAATATAGCAGTATTACGTGTTTAGTGGGCTGCCGAGAGCTTTTGGTCCTGGTGCTACTGCACCTGCTGCACCATTCAAATCATGACCCTATTATCTGCTAGCTAAATGCACTTGTGACTGTCTTGTTTAGTAGCAAAATGTAGCAATAATCAAGGTTTAGTGGGGCCCCTAGAGCTTTTGGGCCCAGTGCCACTGCACCTGCTGCACCATTCAAATCAAGTCCCTTTTAACTGCAGGGTAACTGCAATTGTGACTGTCTGTTTAGTAGTCAAATATAGCAATATTAGGTGTTTAGAGGAGTTCTGACAACTTTTGGGCCCAGTGCCGCTGCACCTGCTGCACCATTCAAATCCTGACCCTGTTGTCTGCAAGGTAACTGCACTTGTGGTTACCTGTTTAATATTAAAATATGCATAGCTCTTGTATATTAACTTTATTTTTAACATGCAATGTCTATTACAACATTTAGAATTTGATCATAAGACCAAATAGATTAATTTGAAAAATCAATCCAATGTAAAAAATCAATCCGATAATGCCTACAAAGTGCAAAGAAAGGTATTGAGGCATGAATAGGAAATGCCGCAAATGTTCTAAGGGTAACGCATCTGCTTTACACAACTAAGTAATAAAAAGCAAGCATTCCAGCATACTGCTCGAAGCTGTGTGCCTTTTCTGTGAGAATAGATCTTATCTTGACAGTGAATGGGGCTTAAACAGTGTGAACAGCTTTAATAGAAGCATCATAATTGCGTGCAGCCAGGGGAAGTTAACCAAAAAAAGTTCCACACAAAAGCGATTGAACACACTAATTCGGCTATGGGAACTGATAGGAGCCCCTTTTAAGATATATTAAATACAACAGATTTCACAAGCACGGGGCAAGCGCTGTGCAGGCGAAACCTAAAAAGCAAGGAAGGAGATAAGAAAATGCAAGAGAGAGTGGAATTGGAGAGGGGTGAGAAAAGGGCAAGGGGGAGATAGGAGAGGCATAGAGATAATGAATAGAGAGAATTATAGGTAAAATGATTAGGGCACAAGATGCAGTGGCACTGGTGCCCAGGGGTGCAAGGAGCCCACAGCATCCCTGTAATGGTTGCCTTTTATTCCTAACTCAGAGGTGAGGGTCTATTTTTTCTGGTTTGTATTAGGTCCAATGGCACTGTTGCTATGCCACTGACTTTGGTAACTTCCACAATGTTCATGCTTTCATATTCAGTTGTTGCTTGTCTTAAGCGCACGCAGCCACGCAACCTTGGCTGCAGCACACAGAGCACCTTTATTGCCGCACATAGAGAAAGAGAAATTAGAGGGAACATTGTGAGTCACTCGTGCAAAAATATATAATTTTTTTTACATTATATACCATTTAAAACTTTATAATTTTAGTTGTATGTGGCACATTTACATTCAGTAATGTAAATCAATTGGGGTGGTGGAATGCACACCTTTATATTCAATCAATTTCTCTATGCTTAAACCTCAATTTCTTCAATGCTGGAGCGGCGTGCAAGCTTGATAGCGCTTCGCCCAATGCGCTTGAAAAGTACACACCATCAAAGGGGACCCGGGTTCGGTCCCCATACAAGCTGCACAACCTTCTTTTCACCATATAAATGAATCCAATGAATTAAACTCTTTGTTTTATTCTTCACTTTTAAATTTATTTTACTCCATTTTTGTCTCCTGTTTTTTCAATTTGTTCAATTCATTTTATACATTCAGCTTCCCTTTAAAGGGACTTTTTATAGCACAGGGAGTAACGTTTCCACAAGTCACGATATTACAATCCAATGCATTTCGGGAATTGTTCCCTTCGTCAGGGATATCTAAAATACAAACAATACGTGAAAGGACAATCAGTATTCTCATCCCATTCCTCACCTGATTAACAAGCATAAAACACTACATACTTCATGTGAAATCTGTCACGTCTGTTCCTAATTCTGTTACAAAAAGTGTCGTGCACATATACCCAACATTTAATCTGATGTTCACATAATATCTCAAAGCCGAGATTATGCATAATTCAACCCCCAACAACCTCATCCATTGCACCCCCGTGTTTTTAGCTGCGCTGTCACCCCTGCAAAAGATTCTGCCCTTCACCCCGTCTTACTCAAATACCTGTCTTTTACTAACTATAATTCCTCCGACAAAAATATACTTGCCGTGACTGATGTAATCATGCTGCCTCGTACTTCATTAAATCTTAATTCAAACTCCTTGCAGCGCTAACTCGCATGTTCAACACCCTCGATATTGCACCTTCATAACGTCTCAACTCGAGCAAGCGGCACCATTAACCATAGCAGCTTCATCTTTCTGATCCGGGCGCGCTTCATCTTCTTAAATAACGGCTATCCCGCTAATCATACGTGTGTCTTGTTAAAGTAACACTCCACTGAATTACACCGTGCACTCTTCCCCTCGACTTAACTGTAAATACTGCATTTCCCAGCATGCATCAAGGTTTCTCACGTCTAAAATGCCTAATCACCCGACATTTCACTGATATTAAACAAACCCTATTCATTGCACCTTATTAATTGAATTGGTGAAAACAATATTCATAAAGTAACTACAATATTCGTAAGGTATCTGTGTTTTACGTACTCAAAACTGGAAAATGTAATGTTAATTCAGCAATATGCCCAATTTCACGTGTCCAATAAAAACATACAAATATACAAGTCTCTTGTGTTTCCTTGCTGATCATTATGACTCACGACTGTGTCAACCTCCTCTGTGCTGTAGATGTTATTTCTCGCTGTACATTGTCCCATCTTCATTATTATTCAAGTTTGAACTGCTCCATCTTTATTCTCGGGTGCAAACCAACCGGAGGACGAACATCATGTAATGTAAATCAATTGGGGTGGTGGAATGCACACCTTTATATTGAATCAATTTCTCTATGCTTAAACCTCAATTTCTTCAATGCTGGAGCGGCGTGCAAGCTTGATAGCGCTTCGTCCCCATACAAGCTGCACAACCTTCTTTTCACCATATAAATGAATCCAATGAATTAAACTCTTTGTTTTATTCTTCACTTTTAAATTTATTTTACTCCATTTTTTGTCTCAATATCTCAAAGCCGAGATTATGCATAATTCAACCCCCAACAACCTCATCCATTGCACCCCCGTGTTTTTAGCTGCGCTGTCACCCCTGCAAAAGATTCTGCCCTTCACCCAGGTTGTTGGGGGTTGAATTATGCATAATCTCGGCTTTGAGATATTATGTGAACATCAGATTAAATGTTGTGTATATGTGCACAACACTTTTTGTAACAGAATTAGGAACAGACGTGACAGATTTCACATGAAGTATGTAGTGTTTTATGCTTGTTAATCAGGTGAGGAATGGGATGAGAATACTGATTGTCCTTTCATGTATTGTTTGTATTTTAGATATCCCTGACGAAGGGAACAATTCCCGAAATGCATTGGATTTTAATATCGTGACTTGTGGAAACGTTACTCCCCTGTGCTATAAAAAGTCCCTTTAAAGGGAAGCTGAATGTATAAAATGAATTGAACAAATTGAAAAAACAAGAGACAAAAAATGGAGTAAAATAAATTTAAAAGTGAAGAATAAAACAAAGAGTTTAATTCATTGGATTCATTTATATGGTGAAAAGAAGGTTGTGCAGCTTGTACCTTTGATGGTGTGTACATTTACATTCAGGACATGGCTGCATTTATTATGTAGGAAGGGGACCCTCTTTTTTTAGCAGTCTAAAGGATCATTCTGTCATGTCAGTTTTCCGATAGACAAGCAATAATAGCTTGAGGTCTGTCATCATTGTTTATTCTCAGATGTCATGACTGTGGCTTTTTCATGTGATGTTGCTCTGTTCCAGGAAATTGCTTCCAAGCAAAGCAACTGGCTTGGGTGCAAGGAAGACATGGGCTACACCTTGTTTAGGTTATGTTATAAACACTTCATAGGAATTTATGAGGGGAATTGAGTAATGGAGATGTGCTGTTTCAATGTTAGAAGAATCCCCAATATCCCCCAGTTAAAGTGCTGTGGAGCACCAGTGCTCATCTTCATCGAGAATGCTTTAGTACCAGGAAATAGGAGTAAGAATAGGAGTCTATGTCATCTTGTGACCAGCTGTGCAAAGTGCCATTTGCATCAGCATATCAAGAAGTAGGTAAGTAATTCACCCAAGCCCCAGAGCTTCAGGGCCCAATCATCTCATGATAACTACACAGAGGTTCCTGGATTCTCAGTTGCCAGGGCAAGTTCCTGTTAGTGAGTTGTGTGTTAGTTCAAGCTGTGAAGTGGTAACAATGCAGTGCTTACTTTGTAGCCCACACTGTTTACTTCACAGAGGTGATATGTACCCAGCTCCATGTACCCTACCTTTCTGCTCGTGTTTGTGGCTATCACAAGGAATAATGGTAAGAGCCAGGAAAGAGGGCCCGGTTCGGACGCCATTTTATTCATCCTCTTGGGCAAGAGTCACTGAGCATGATGTTATTGCTTATGATTGCCCCTCCCTTGTAGTATGTGAAAGTCCTAGTATCCTAACATTTCCGACCCTACCTGCAATCAACTACTAGAGGTTGTGACGTCCGTTGTGTAGGAGATGTTCAGATTTGCTCTCTGATTACCCCATGGTATTCTGGCGATACTGCACTGGGCATCCAGATGCTTCTCTGGAGTTTAGCTTCAGGATGGATATCGCAAAAATCCTATGCACACCTACTAATAATAAGAAGACTTGTGTTTACATCACTCTTATAAAACCACAAACAACATTAGACATTGAGCACATAACAGTTATGTACGTACTGGTAGCTCTGTTTATATTTTTCAAAAATCTTTTTATTGCATTTTAAAAAAACAACAAAGAATTTAGCAGCAGTAGATCTTATAGCATTTATATGTGCCATTTTGGGGTAGGAACCACTCACAAGTGGGATATGTACAGTATCATGGCAGAAAGAAAGCCCATGCCCTGTATGACTTTTTCCCAATGCTAGGGGGAGCCCTGATCATGACCCTCATGGTCCGAGCTGGGGTCAGTGTTCAGGCCTCTGTGGGAGTGCCATCTGGCTCAGACCCCAGATAAATTGACTTTTCATTTGTTATACACCAATCCATTTCCCGGTCCCACTCCACCACCATCGGGGCTTCACCAGCACCCCATAAATGTACAATATTTCATTTGGCGACCACAAGACCCAATGAAAGCCACAACTTATTATATCTTGGTGGTGGGCCGTTTCCCCATATATGCGGGAGACATATTTTTGCTGTGTCTGCGGGCGCCACCCCTGTGACCTCCCCCATAATCCTCTGTAGTTCTATCCAAAAGGTTGCACAGCCGGACATGACCACCAATATTGAAGAAGGTGCCCCTTTCACCACAGCCCTGAAGACAGCGATCTGCCTGACAAAGGCCCATTGCCCAGATTGTGGTGCAGGAGTAACATGAACGGTGCAGGATACGTAGATAGATCAAGCAGAAGCCTGTATTTATGGCCCCTCTTGAAAGGCTCCTAATGCCTCCTCACACTCCCTGTCATCACAGTCGCCAATATCTCCCTCACATTTAGTCCTGAGTGTAGTGAGGATGTTTGGTGAATTATTAATTAGCTTCTTGTAAATGAGCAAGACAGTTTTTTGGGTAGCGCCTCCGAGAGGACTCCGCCCAGGTACACATGTTGCCGTCCCTCCATACATTACCCACCATGGATATTCCTATGAGGTTCCATGGCTTAAAGCCCTGTAGACTGCACACTTGATTAAGTGAGTCACTAACCCACAGTGGGGTCACTTCAGTGGGCTTTTCCCTCCAGTCCAAAAATTATGTGACTCTCTTCCACACCCTAGTCACTGTAAGCATCCGAGGCAGGAGACTCTCGGCTCTAATCAAGCTATAGAGCACCTCCAGGTACCCCTCTGCTCCCCATCAAAAACCTCTCCAATCTGTAGGTGGGATCATCCCAGGAGGAAAACGCCAAGTCATTTGCTGCTGCTAGCTGTGTCACCCAATAGTATTTCTTAATGTCAGAGAGAGCAATGCCTCCATCGTACACACCCGCATTAACTCGGAGAGGGCTATGGGTGGTGGGGCTGTGTTCCACAAAAGCAAGCGGAGAAGGGATTCTGTTTTACAAAAGAATTTCTCAGGAAGTCGGTGAGGAGTGTTCTGTAATGCATAGAGCATATGGGGCAATGTCATCATCTTAAACATTGCCGCTGGCCCTAATTGAGAGAGTGGGAGAGTCCTCCAGTGTTGTGCATCAGATTCAAAGCGCTTAAGGATGGGAACCAGGTTTAGTCGATAGAAGAGGATGGGGTCCATAGTAACAATGATTCCCAGATATTTAAAGCTCCCAATGGACAGGGGGAGACGGACACCTCTGGGCAGTGTGGGCATGGGACCCATTATCAAATACATAAGGGATTTTTCTAAATTGAAGGTGAATCCAGAACATTGTCCAAAGATCCGAGGAATGTGGATCAGTCGGTAATTGTTGTGGGGGCGTTTGTTACATAGAAGAGGATGTCATCAGCATAAAGGAATATACGCTCTTCCCATGATTCCCCCCAACTAATGCCCCTCACAAGTGGGTCCTGTCGAACCTACACAGCCAGCGGTTCCAGGGAGAACGAGAATAGCAGCAGGGAGAGTGAGCACCCCTGTCTGGTCCCTCTGCCTAGCGTAAAATTACGGGAATAGGTGAAGATGACCTTAACATGGGCTATCGGGTCTTTATACAATAGACACATTCAACCCATAAAGTTGGGACCAAATCCCATTCGTCCGAGCACCCGAACATGTAGGTCCATTCCAGGATGTCTAACACCATAGAGGCATCCATAGATAATACCATTGTGTCTATTGGCCAGAAGCTTGGCAAGGACTTTTATTTCAACATTGAGGAGGGAAATGAGGCAATACAAGCTGCATCGCTCCGGGGGTTACCCAGTCTTATGTATTATGACTATTGTCGCAAGGCGCTGGTCCTAAGGGAGCATGCCCACCCCCGTGTCTTACTCCACATTTTAAGTATTTGAGGTACCACCTTGGAGGAAAGAAGTTTATAGAGTTCAATAGGGAGGCCGTTAGGTCCCATTGCCTTACCCGAACTCAGTGATCTCAACGCTTAGCTCACTTCCTGTGGATCTATGTCCGCCTCCAAGAAAGTTCAGTGTTCTTTTGTTAGACTAGGAAGTTTGATGTCCTTCAGGAAATCCCCAAAATCCAAGGGCGAGCAGTTTGTTTTGGGAGAACAGAGGTGGGTGTAGTATTGTGCAAATGCTTCTGCTATACCCTTGGGTCAGAGATGGTGTCGCCCGAGACAAGTTTCAATGTGTGAGACCCACCCCCTTATTTGATCTCTCTTCTCCAGCCATGCCAGTAGCGTACCCGTTTTATTGCCCACTTCATAAAGGTGTAGTTGAGATAAAGTGTGGAAGACCCTTGCCTTCTCCTCCAGCAGGTCCCTGCATTCCTTCTGTTTGAGGCGGAGAGCATGTAAGAGCTCTGCTCGTTCATCTCCTGATGCCTCATATGTTCCAAGGCCATCATTTCATTCTCCAGTGCCAGGAGTTGGGCCTGCCTGTCCCTTTCCCACCCCACTATCAAGGAGTATGCTTGACCCCAGACGACTGCCTTGTAGGCCTCCCATAAAGTCAAGTACGAGTCAACCGAACCCTCATTTAGCTCAAAGTAGGAAGTTGTGGCTTGGGCAAGGTCACTAATGAGTTTAGCATCCTTAGATGTGAGGCGTTGATAGTTTGCCAGCCCCATGTCATGTTGGCACGCCCCCAAACTACAAACCACACTGGCGAGTGATCCAAGACCCCCCTGGCGAAGTGGCGGACCTCGGCCACCTGTGTCAAGTGGGCAGACTGGGTAAATACATAGTCTGGTCTAGAGAGGCTGTGATGGAACCCAGACTGGAAAGTATACTGACGCTCTGCCAGATGTCTCATAAGCCAGATGTCGGTCAGGCCCAGGGCGGTGATGAAATCAGACAGCGTAGGATACCAGTGGGTAGCACAGCCCTGGGAGTGTCTATCTAGATCGGGTGAAAGAAGGACATTGAAGTCACCCCCGAAGAGTAATACCCCCTCCGGCAACTGGAGCAGCATCTCACTTAGCCTCTGCAGCATGAGATGATGATGTCGGGGTGGATCGTATACTGAGCACAGGTTGATTGGGACCCCATCCCAGATACCCGTCTGTGCCACATAGTTGCCTTGGGGGTTAATCCATGACGTGTGCGGGATATAGGAAGTCGCATTCTTAATAAGGATATCCACCCCAGGTGAGTCAGTTGTATAACCAGAGTGTGCCACCATGGTGTAGCCCCCTCTGGACATTGCATTACAAGTATTGCCTAGTAGGTGTGTTTCTCGCAGCAGCACCACTTCGGGCGAGTGCTTACAAATGAATTGGTGGACCATTCCCCGCTAAATCTTGTTGCAGAGGCCATTTACGTTCCACGACAGAATCATTAAGCGAGCTCGGGGACTAGAGGGAAGGGACATGATGCGCGTTGAAAGTCAAGACATAAGCTTCACACAGGAAAGGGGGACCCCAGGTGGCGTCATAGAACAATACACTGTTGCTGCTCTGTAATATAGCTATAACTACACCATAAAAACTACAGAAACCCCACACACTGCTACCCTGCCCTGTGGAAACTAAACAGCCCACCTGTTAGACTTGCATCTTTGGCATGGTTTCCCCAGACTTTTTGCCTCTACCTCCTGTATTTTTGACGCTGTGCTGGATTTTGTTTTTGCTGGCTTAGATGGTTTGTGCGCTTTGTCACTGCTGATCAGTGTCAAAGTGCAAGTGCTCCGTGTGTTAATCGTTATTACAATTGGTTTTCCCTGATTGGCATATTTGATTTACTGGTAAGTCCCTAGTACAGTGCACTGACTGTGCCAGCTCCTGTAAATCAAATGCTACTAGTGGGCATGCAGCATTGATTGTGCCACACACATGAGTAGCCCTGAAAAGGTATCTCAGACCTGCCACTGCAGGGTCTGCACCCAATTTTAAACTGCCATTTCGACCTGGCAAGTGCACCCACCTGCTAGGCCCTAACATTCCCCTTTCTTACATGTAAGGCACCCCTATGGTTGGCACAAGGTACCCCCATGGGCAGGGTGCAGTATATGTAAAAGGTAGGACATGTACTGGTGTGTGTGACATGTCCTGATAGTGAAATACTGCCAATTTCGTTTTTCACTATTGAAAGGCTATCTGCCCCATAGGATAGAATGGGAGATACTTTGTAACATCTTACAAGTATAACTTCCCATTGGGATAAGATAGAGAAATAAAGTTTAGACTTTCTGATTTCAGAATTTAATAACACATTTTTTAGTAAGTATGGTTTTTAAATTGTGTGTTTGAAAATGCCACTTTTAGAAAGTAGACATTTTCTTGTTTAACCATGCTGTGTGCCTCTGCCTGTTTGTAGATTGACTGTCTGGTTTTGGAGTGACAGGGGCTGGGGATGTGCTTTCACTGTAGACAGCCACTGGGAGGGGTTGAGGTGTGTCTGGCCCTTCCTGGATGACTCAGAGGTGAGTTGAATGGGGCTTGGCCGCATTTAGGGGGATATTCACAAGAACGTGCACTAAACATCTCCAAAAAGTGTTAAAGCAACTTTACACATCGCAGTCTATCGCGGGAAAATAACCCCGTGTTAACGTGGAATTCACAACACAGCGGTACCATGCGATAGTTTGCCGAAAACGCGGCCAATGTCCGCGATACAACAACCGCGACGTGATAAAAACCCCAATGCAAAAAAACATGCAATGGGCCAAATCGCGATGAGGAAATCAGCGATAAGCAGCGCCAGGCCTGCTATACACACACGGCAGGCGGGAAAATCACTACAAAAGTAGAAAAAACACACAAACACAAAATGACCAACACCGAAGCACCATGGAGGCAGCCGGAGCAGGCGCAGAGGACGAGCGGAACCCCACAAGCACCCTGGTCGACCAGCCTGGGACCTCGGGGACAGGGAAGGGCAAGGACAAAAAGAAGAGGAAGACGAAGTTCAGTCCGCAGGAGAATAGGATCCTGATCACGGAGGTGATGGAACACCATCAAGAACTGTTCGTCGCCTCCAACGTGTCATTGGGCACCAAAAATGGAATATGGCGGTCCATCGTGGACAAGGTGAATGACGTCGGAGAGCACAAGAGGTCAATGGACGAGGTTAAGAGGCGATGGATTGACATCAAGCGCAAAACCAAGGAGAAACTCGCAGGCAACCAGAAGGCAACAATGCAGACTGGAGGTGGGAGCCCAGCGATACAAAAGGGGGGTACAAAAGGGGATGATGGACGGAACGTTTGAGCCAATCAAACACTCACCCCCAGTCAACTGATCTGGGTTTAATCCATCATCATTCTTTAGCTCACTCCACCACCCCAGTTCAGACATGGCCATATGCAAATCAGACTGACCCTGTGCCTCATGGGAACAGTCCAGCCCGAACTGCCAAGCCATGTCTTCCCTGGACCGGAAACAAGCATCCTAGGACCGGTTTCTGGCATTCTAGCCGTCATCAGCCAGGCTTGCTTGAATCCAGTGGCAAAGTGAGCAAGGGACCCACGTCTGGGCATACCCCCGCCAACTTAGGGCGAACAAAGCGATACAAAGGGGATGATGGACGGAACGTTTGAGCCAATCAAACACTCACCCCCAGTCAACTGATCTGGGTTTAATCCATCATCATTCTTTAGCTCACTCCACCACCCCAGTTCAGACATGGCCATATGCAAATCAGACTGACCCTGTGCCTCATGGGAACAGTCCAGCCCGAACTGCCAAGCCATGTCTTCCCTGGACCGGAAACAAGCATCCTAGGACCGGTTTCTGGCATTCCAGCCTTCATCAGCCAGGCTTGCTTGAATCCAGTGGCAAAGTGAGCAAGGGACCCACGTCTGGGCATACCCCCGCCAACTTAGGGCGAACAAAGCGATACAAATGGGGATGATGGACGGAACGTTTGAGCCAATCAAACACTCACCCCCAGTCAACTGATCTGGGTTTAATCCATCATCATTCTTTAGCTCACTCCACCACCCCAGTTCAGACATGGCCATATGCAAATCAGACTGACCCTGTGCCTCATGGGAACAGTCCAGCCCGAACTGCCAAGCCATGTCTTCCCTGGACCGGAAACAAGCATCCTAGGACCGGTTTCTGGCATTCCAGCCATCATCAGCCAGGCTTGCTTGAATCCAGTGGCAAAGTGAGCAAGGGACCCACGTCTGGGCATACCCCCGCCAACTTAGGGCGAACAAAGCGATACAAAAGGGGATGATCGACGGAGCGTTTGAGCCAATCAAACACTCACCCCCAGTCAACTGATCTGGGTTTAATCCATCATCATTCTTTAGCTCACTCCACCACCCCAGTTCAGACATGGCCATATGCAAATCAGACTGACCCTGTGCCTCATGGGAACAGTCCAGCCCGAACTGCCAAGCCATGTCTTCCCTGGACCGGAAACAAGCATCCTAGGACCGGTTTCTGGCATTCCAGCCGTCATCAGCCAGGCTTGCTTGAATCCAGTGGCAAAGTGAGCAAGGGACCCACGTCTGGGCATACCCCCGCCAACTTAGGGCGAACAAGCGATACAAAAGGGGATGATGGACGGAGCGTTTGAGCCAATCAAACACTCACCCCCAGTCAACTGATCTGGGTTTAATCCATCATCATTCTTTAGCTCACTCCACCACCCCAGTTCAGACATGGCCATATGCAAATCAGACTGACCCTGTGCCTCATGGGAACAGTCCAGCCCGAACTGCCAAGCCATGTCTTCCCTGGACCGGAAACAAGCATCCTAGGACCGGTTTCTGGCATTCCAGCCGTCATCAGCCAGGCTTGCTTGAATCCAGTGGCAAAGTGAGCAAGGGACCCACGTCTGGGCATACCCCGCCAACTTAGGGCGAACAAAGCGATACAAAGGGGATGATGGACGGAGCGTTTGAGCCAATCAAACACTCACCCCCAGTCAACTGATCTGGGTTTAATCCATCATCATTCTTTAGCTCACTCCACCACCCCAGTTCAGACATGGCCATATGCAAATCAGACTGACCCTGTGCCTCATGGGAACAGTCCAGCCCGAACTGCCAAGCCATGTCTTCCCTGGACCAGAAACAAGCATCCTAGGACCGGTTTCTGGCATTCCAGCCGTCATCAGCCAGGCTTGCTTGAATCCAGTGGCAAAGTGAGCAAGGGACCCACGTCTGGGCATACCCCCGCCAACTTAGGGCGAACAAAGCGATACAAAAGGGGATGGGAGCCCAGCACCACAGCTGGAGCTGGATGACATGGAGGAGCTGGTGTCGACAGTCATCAGTGTGGAGACCGTGGCAGGAGTCGGGGCACCGGACACTGCTCGACATGACACAACACAACAGCAACAGGGTGAGTAACCACCAGGTACTGGGGGGACGGAGGGAGATGGCCACAATGGCACACATGCACAATCAAGCAGAGCTCAGTGCACACCCACAATGACTCTAGATCATGGCCCTGATCTACAGACTGTCACAATGTACATTGCCATGCTGTCTGAATGTGAACATGTACCATGCGGCTAGATACATGTGGACACATTGTAACACAGCATCTCCCCTTCACATTGCAGGGGCACCGTCAACACCTCCTGCAGAGCAGTCCCAGCCACTCTTAACTGATGATGAGGAGGACACCACCAGCATCGACACTCAAGCCCTCCAAGACATCATTGAACTCATCCGCCAATCACCTCCAGGACCTGGGCAGCCCAGCTGCATCGAGGAGACCCCACCCACTCCACAAACCACCCAGCAGGAGGCACCCACAACCCCGGCTGTCTCCCAAGACCCCCCGAACAACACATGGCCTTCCAACGCCGTGTGTTGGAGGGCCAGAGGGAGATGGCTGAGCAGGTGCGGGTGGGGTTCGACCTCATGGCTACCAAACTTGACGCCATCTATGGGTGTCTGAGTCCCATCAGGGACCACCTCCAGTCCCTAACGGACACCGACAGGCCACTCCATGGTCTCCAACAATCCCTGGCTGACATCGCTGGAGTCATGACTCGGAGACAAGAACACCTGTCTGCTCAGAGTGGCTCCAGCGATCTCAGCCGTGAGCTGGCACACATGCGGAGGCTCATGGAGGACATGGTGCGGATGGAGGCAGAAAGGATGGCAGCCATCGCTCCACATCAGCAAAATGTAGCTGGGATCTACCATGCCCTGCATATCCTCATCATGGCATTGCTGCCACAAGGTGTGGTGCAGATGAATGCTGCTGCTCCTACACCATCCACATCTCCGCCCCCTGGTGTGTCAGTGCCTCACAGTGCGGCAGGCATTTCCACTCCGGCACCTGATGTGTCACTGCCACACAGTGCGGCCGACAATCCACCTCCGGCCCCTGATGTGTCAGTGGCACACAGTGCTGCAGCCGGAACTGCACCACCCACAGGTGGGGCAGAGCACACATCTGAGGACGAGGACGTGGATGGGCTTGAGATCAGAAGGAGGCACTAGCATTCATGTCCGCCACCTGGCCTGTTGCTGCTTGGTGCCGCACATGTCCCCATGACCTTCCACTGACCCCCGACACACTCTGCTGCACTCGCCTTGGACCCCGACATGGACTGCCATATCCTGTTTGGTGACCAATGACACGGCGACCAGAATGCGGACTGTACCCTTCCTCTTCCGGCTGTACTTGTCATTCCCGATGGACTCTGGCTGGCCCTCCACGGGCCCATATTGTGAAGTGGGGTTGGCATGGCCCTGTACTGCTCCAGCTGCAAAACTCCACTGGATGTGCAATAAACATTCAGAAACGCACTGCTGTGTCATGTCTTTCATCATTCATGTATGAATGTGTGGATGAATGTAGGGTCAGTGATTCCCTCTAACATCAATGATGCTCATCTAGTGGGATTCCAGTCACAGTGTGCTACATTGCCGATTGCGTTCCGAGTGCCATAGACACTACAACAGGGACACACGCATTAGTCACTTCCTTGTCCAGACATGGACTGAACCACGCCCAGAGCCCCCGAGTCATTGTTGCAAGCACTGTGCTGATTCAGCGTACTCCCATGCCAGACCACTCCACTTACGCGCCGAGGGGGGGGCCACATAGCTACAAGTCGCAGGTTTACACGCTAGTGGTCTGCAGGTCACTAGTCTAGTTGTCAGCATGTCACGGCCACTCCCTGAGGGCAGGTTTGCACACACACCACACCCATCCGGCACAGGGGTCACAGGCCATGTGACCCCGCCAACATAAGGGGCTGACAACGTCACATTCCCCACTGCCGGTGGTGACTGGATGACGGACGTTCCACGATTCTCAATCATAAATGGCCCATGAGTTGTTGCGCACAGGGTTAGTGGCACCCGGAGCCATGCGGCCGTCACGGGCCTACCACCATGTGGCGCTGACTGGGGTTGCACAGGGTTAGTGGCACCCGAAGCCTTGCGGCCGTCACGGGCCTACCACCACGTGGCGCTGACTGGGGTTGCACAGGGTTAGTGGCACCGAAATTGCTGAGCGGGTGTGCAGCCTGCGATGATGACGTGTGCACTGATGCGGTCTCTGCCATTGATGCCTCAGGACTCAGCGTCATGTGTGGGACCTGCTGGGCCGCGGTGCATGTCCGCATGATGTGGAGCATGCCATGGTGGGGGGACCTGGGCCTGGAGCTTGCACGGGCACGTGGTGTGCCCACTGGTGTACACACCGTTGGCGGCAGGTGAGCAGTAGGGCCTGGGTGCGCAAGTGCGGACAGCCAGCGCTTGCCGGCGGGAGGGGGTAGGGTGCGGCTGCATGTGTGCACAGGGACGGATAGGCGTTGTTGCCATGTGCAGTGAGATGGACTCTGCCATGATTGACTCTGGCCTCGATTACAGATTGCAGACCTGGTGGCTTGCAGTATATACCGGCACGTGGTTGGAGACACACCAGTGGCAGCAGATGAGCAGTGGTGCCTGGGTGCGTGGGGGCGGCAGTGTCCCTCCTTCTCTCTCTCTCTCTCTCTCTCCCTTCCTTTCCTTCTCTTTCTCTCTCCCTTCCTTTCCTTCTCTCTCTCCCTTCCTTACCTTCTCTCTCTCTCTCTCCCCTTCCTTTCCTTCTCTCTCTCTCTCTCTCCCTTCCTTTCCTTCTCTCTCTCTCTCTCTCCCTTCCTTTCCTTCTCTCTCTCTCTCCCTTCCTTTCCTTCTCTCTGTCTCTCCCTTCCTTTCCTTCTCTCTCTCTCTCTCCCTTCCTTTCCTTCTCTCTCTCTCTCTCTCCCTTCTCTCTCTCTCTCTCTCCCTTCCTTTCCTTCTCTCTCTCTCTCTCCCTTCCTTTCCTTCTCTCTCTCCCTTCCTTTCCTTCTCTCTCTCTCTCTCTCTCCCTTCCTTTCCTTCTCTCTCTCTCTCTCTCTCTCTCCCTTCCTTTCCTTCTCTCTCTTTCTCTCTCTGCCTTTCTTTCCTTCTCTGTTTCTCTGTGTCTCGCTCCTTTGATGTGCGCATGACACACGTTCTGATTTTGTCCTTTATTTTCCAGGCTGTGACATCAAGATTGTCCCAGACGGACCCGACAGGAGTCTTCCACATTGCTGTTTTGTGTTGTATTTCAATAAAGTTTTTGGTTGTTACGTCAATGATGAGTGACTGTTTCTCGTTCTTCTGACCACACGTGTGTGTTTCTTTTTGTCATTGTGCGACATCATGCGCTTTTTGTGGCTCTTGTGTCGTGCACGGTATGTGCTTGTCCAGGGGGGATTCCGGGGGGGGGGGCTGGGAGTGGTGGCGGTGGGTGTTGTGGCCCTCATGGGTCTCCGAGCTGCATGATCGTCACAATCAGCATTGCTAAAAAGGCAGGCTGGGGAGGCAGAAGCTTTATTAACAGTGCGTCCAAATCTTGGAACAAGCTTCCTTTTCAACTGAGGAATGCTACAGACCTCCTCTCCTTCAGGAAGGGGCTCAAAACCTGGCTTTTTAACCAATAAGCCTTCTGGTCACCTTTTTAGCAGGCAGTGCATAGCGCCAGGACACCCTTGGGTAACAGCGCGCTTTACAAATTTGATTCACATAACATAACATAACATGATCATTGGCTCCATGGCATCTGTGGGTCTTCAGATGTGGCTCTGGCCTGGGCTCCCTTTCATACTGCAGGTAGTCGTCCTGCTTAACACCAGCAGAAGGCAGGTGTTAAATCCCTGCTGCTACAGCGGCTTATCGCCTGTTTTTGGTTCGCATTGCAGATCTGGCAGTTCATTGTGAATGTGGTGTAGTGGTGTTTTCATGTGTTTTTGCACAGAAACGCCTACTCTGCATCTCATTAGGGTTAGTTGGTGGTGTCACCCGTGGAGGTAAATTTTGCGGCAGTTATTGCGGGAATACTGGCGTTGTCTGCAGTTTGCACCCGCTTGTGAATGGGGTGTTAAATCTATCTCCACTTTTGATGCGTTAAGGTGGAGATAACTCGGCGATAAGTCCTTGTGAATATGCCCCTTAGAGTAGTGGGAGGATATTTCCTTGCACCTGTCTCCTTTGCACAATGCTGTCAACACCCCCTGCGGTGATACTACACCTGTGAGGACAGAACTGGTTTGGACTGGGCTCAGAGACTCTTGCACAATGAGAACAAAGACAAAATGGGGTATAAGCAGTAGTCCTTAAACCCTAGAACTTTAGATCACTTCTGGACTCAAGAGGAACCTTTGACAAGGAAAGAGCTGGAGGAGTACTGCCCCTTTGTTGTGTGCTGTGTGGGGTTAGCCTGCAGTTTCTGTTTCTGCCAAGGAAAGGACAAAGACTGGAACTTTGCTATGAACCTGCTTGAAGAAGAATCTCCAAGGGCCTGTGTGTGCTGGCCTCCTGTTCTGAAGTCTCAAGGACACAAAGACTTCACCCCCAGCTCCCTTGAACTCTGCTGCTGATAGTTCTGACCTGCTAGGAGGTGCCTGTTCCAGTTCTGGGCATCTGGAGGTTGTTCCTGCTGTTGGGAGCTGGAAGAAACCTTAGGAACTGAGAAAATCGATGCACTGCCCTTCTTGCGGCTGTTTTCCCGACATAGCACCGCCGTGCGAGAAGACTCTCCTCTGCAGGATTCTTGTTTCTGGTCCAAGGAGGACCTGGCTTAGCAGTTCGAGCTGGACTGTTTAAAAAGTCTTCAATAATACAGGAAACACGCAGTAGATTAACAGCAGAGGTTTAATATAAACACCTCATCCATCAGCAGTCGGACAGCATCTGCCAGATGAGACACAGAGTAAAGTACATTCCAAGTTCTATGGAACATAGAACTTTCATCATATGAATGCAATGGAGGAGAACACACACATCTCCCTTCCAACAATGAAGAGTGTAGGAAACACAGAGTTACAAAACACAACGGAAAACAACTAGTTAATATAATCCTTCAGATATGATGTCATGGTTGTTTTCTATCCACTTCGTCTAGGATCCGGACAAGACAAACTAACAGAGTCTTCAAGTTTATCTTTCTTATCCATTTCCATTTCAGGATTAGACTTGAGAATAACCACACGACTCAGATTCCAAATTCTTCCATCATCCAATTTGACAGCATTTTTAAAACATTTTATAACACGGAAGGGTTTTGTGAATTCGGACCATGACATGCACCTACTGGAGCCTTGACACGCACATCACCTACTTTTGCAACAATCAGCTTAACCCTTTTTCTTTCATCATTTTTTTTTTATTTTTTTGTTGCAATCTTTCCTCTCTTTGTCTCCAAACTCCCACCCTGTTATCCTTTACACCTTTACCCCAAGTCATCCAACTTGGACACAACTTGATGTTAGGAGTCCTACCTTTGAACAACTCAAAAGGAGACTTTCGAGTAGAGGTGAGAGGAGTGAAACGATGAGCCAGGATACATTTTTGTAATTCTTCCTTCCAATTTAAGGAATTCACTTTACATAGTTGAATATTCTCTTTTATCACCCTATTAAATCTTTCAACAGCACCATTGGCTTCTGGATGATAAATCAAGCATTTCTTGTGAAGAATACCACATGTTATCAAGAAATCTTCCATTTGTCTTGAACAAAATTGAGGACCATTATCTAACAAAAGAGTTTTAGGAAAACCTTCTCTTCTGAATACATCTTGCAGAAAGGAAATTACACATGTGGAAGTCACATCTGACACACAGGAGACCTCAACCCATCTAGAGTAAAGATCAATCAAAACTATCAAATAAGGTGTAGTATGTTCACCACTAAGTGGCCCGATGATATCTATGGCGATATCATCCCAGGGACTATTGGGTAACCTTCGACAGACCATAGGTAAAGTCCGAGCTGTAAGAATTTTATCACTGACTTTACATTGCATACACTCTCTGACCTCACGCTCAATCTCCAAATCCATCCCAGGCCACCAGAAACTAGCTCTCAACCTTTCCTTGGTTTTCACAATGCCCAAGTGTCCCTGATGAGCTTCCTCAAATAATTTCTTCCTTAGAGACACTGGAGAGACTAACTTTCTACCTCTTAACAGGATACCATTGTCAAAAGACAATTCGTCAGAAATCATGCGCCAAGTTTTTGACAATGATCTATCACACATATTTTTAGATTGTAACATGTTTATGACATTCATCAACTCAGTATCTTTTTGTACTCCTTCTTTCCATTCCTCTTCATTTATAATGCCAGAAGTTATTTCACAAACACTGACTTCATCCTCCAGGATATCTTCCAAAATCTGTTCATCCTCTACATCACATACCAAACGGGACAAGCAATCTGCTGTTACATTATCAACACCTGGTTGGTGCTCAACAATAAAGTTAAAATCTTGTAAGCCAATCACCCAACGCCTTATCCTAGAGGAAATAAAATCGAGACCCTTTTTGGAAAAAATTTCTATCAGAGGTTTGTGATCTGTACATATTTTGAAATGTGTTCCCCAAATAAAATTGCGAGTCTTATTAAGTGCCCAGTAAATGGCCAACGCTTCTCTTTCAATTACAGAGTAGTTTAACTCCGCACCTCGTAAACTCCTTGATGCACAATCAATGAGTTGCTCCTTACCATCTCTTATTTGTTTTAAAACTGCTCCTAAACCTTTAGAGCTTGCATCTATAACCACAGTTGTTTCCATACCTGGAATAAAGGCCTGTGATTTAGGAGCATCTTTCAAATTCTCCTTCAACTCTAAAAATTCCTTTTGACATTCATGAGACCAAACAAACTCCTTATTTTTTCCAAGCAACTGTCTCATATTGTTGGACTTACTTGCCAAATTATTTATGAATTTCCCATAAAATTCCACCATTCCTAAGAACGAGACAACTTCTTCTTTTGTTTTGGGAGAAGCCAATTTGAGAATGGTATCCACCAATTCTTTCTTAGGAACAACCCCCATGGCTGTGATGCGATGACCCAAATAGTTCACCTCCTGAACTGAAAACTTACATTTCTCAAATTTCAATGTGAGGCCAGCATTTTCAAGTTTCTCCAAGACAACTCTCACTCTGAAATCATGTTCCTGTTGAGCCAAACCAAATATTAGTAGGTCATCTTGATAGCATTTGACCCCTTTGACACCTTTTAAAATGGAAGACATTACTCTCTGAAAAACTGAGGCGTCACTCACTAAACCAAACGGCATTCTTTTATACTTGAACGCACCCACAGGAGTGATGAATGCCGTCAAGTCTTGTGAGTTGTGAGTTAGCTCAATCTGGAGATATGCCTGAGTAAGATCAAGAGTTGTGAAAAATTTGGCACCGCTTAACGTAGACGTGATTTCATCTATATTTGGCAGTGGGAACTTATCTACTACAACCTCCTTGTTTAGTGATCTGAGGTCCACACAAAGGGGCCGATTCCGATCTCGGCCGGTAGGGCTCCGAATCGGATTCGGATTTACCGGATCCGATTCGGAGCCCTGTTTCCCGACCGAATCGTACGCGGGTCAGGCCGAGCGAGTACGATGCAGGCACCCGCAAGCTCCGACCGACTCGAACGCGGCTTCAACACGCTCCGACCGACTCGCATGGACACGACTCGCACCGCGCTATGGAGATGTTTCCGGCCGGGTAAGTACGATGCGCGCCGCGAGCAGTCTGATCGACTCCGCACCGTCTGGCTCGAAAAAGCTGTCGGAGCCGGACTTTGAGGGTCGCGTCGGACCCCCTGTACGCGTAGGCGCGCGAGTCGCACACAGGAGGGACCCATGGGTCCCCCTACCTGTGCGTGTGCGGCGCGAATCGCGCCCGCGTACACGCTGTAGGGCGCGCCTTGTCCGCCCTCGCACCCAGCGTGAGTCAATGGGAGCCGGCGTACGCGTTGTACGACAGGCTCCATTAACTTCAATGGGAGTCCGACCGACTCGAGTCCGATGGCATGCGTGCGCATCGTACCGATCGTTCGAACTGCCCGAGTCCGATTCGGTCGGAAATCTCTCCGGGTCCGGCTCGGTCGGAGAGATTTCCGGCCCGAATCGGAATTGGCCCCACAGTCTTATATCACCATTTGGTTTGCTGGCAACGACAACTGGTGCCAACCATTCAGAGGCTTCTACAGGGGTGATGATTTCTTGTTTAAGATGCTTATCTAATTCCTGTTCTACCTTCTCCTGTAAAGCAATAGGAATTCTCCATACTTTGGCTACCGAGGGGACAGCCCCATTTTTCAGTCTAATGCAATGTTTATATCCTTTTAAACATCCTAACTCTTCTTTAAATACCTCTGGAAATTTTTCCACAAAATCATTAGAGTTGCTTTCAACACCTTGAATCTGTACCTGGGGTTCAGCATTAGGATTTAGCGTAACACCCAATAAACGTTGATGTGGCCACCCAAGTAAACCATCACCCTGTTTTGACACGTAAACCTTTCCCACAATCATCTTCTTTTCCATTTCAATACATGCATTAAAATACCCCAACATGCTTATAGGTTGTCCACCATATCCCCCTAGATTTACATCCATTTTATGTAAGCTGTTCTTCTCTTGAAACCACTTGCAAAAGATTTCTCTAGAAATAATGGTAAGATAAGAGCATGAATCCAAATTTCGTTTCAAGATCAACTCCATCAATTCTTACACTTCCCATAGGATGGTCATTACATTTGAATTCATTGACTTGACATATTACCTCTTTTATATCTTTGATCTGAAACCTTTTCTGGTTAGATCTGCAAAATTTTATAAAATGACCTTTTTTACCACAACCATGACAAATCACACTCAAAGCAGGACAGTATTTTTAATTGGCTTCATGGCCAGATCTCCCACAACGAATGCATTCAAATGAAATATTAGAAACATCTTCCTTCACTGTTTCCTTTGTGGGTGCCTTTTCATTTTTTACAAGACATACATCTTTTTGCACCTCTTCCACAGTAGGTTGTATTTTACTTTTCTCACTCTTCAATTCAGTTACACATTTTAACATGTGTTCAACCCTTTTTGCTATAGAAACTACCTCTTCAAATGGAGGTTCATCCTTAAGCCACAATTCCTCACAAATTTTATCCTCCCTACACTTCAGAACAAATTGATCCCGAATTCGTTCTTCGTTAGATGCCCCAAACTTACAACTAGAAGCCAGTTTTCTCAAACTAGTTAAATAATCTTCAACTGTCTCTTCTTTTCCTTGTTCCCTTAGCCCAAAATGATATCCTTCCATTATAGTGCTCATTCTGGGCAAATAATGCCTGTCTAATTGTAAAATACTGATCTCATATTCATTTAATCCTCTTTGTTCTTCTGCCGATAACTCTGGTAAATTTTCTAACTTCCTGACCTTCACCCCCAGACAGTGCAAAAGTAAAGTGCTTCCTTTCTGCACTCAAATTAGTTCCACATAATCTTGCATAATGTGCAAAAATCTTCTTCCACTTGTTCCATTTGACAACTGGTTCTCCTGGACTGCTCAAAAAGAAGGAGGGTGCTGGTACATTCTGCATGACTATTCCTTAAAGATATCAGTAAATACACAGAAATAAAGGCAGAAAACCAAAAGAAAGGAAAAATAAACAAAAGTGTGATAAGTATAGCTAAATGTGATATATCAATCACCCACACTTCATTTAAATGAAAATTAACATATATATATATATATTTTTTTTAACACTTTTGAAAATACAGGTGTGCCTATCACCGTAGGCAAGTGGTTTTTATACAAATTATATCCTTTTTATTTTCGATTTAAACTTGCTAGTAAAAACCAGAGACAGATTGGTCGTACGCATCACCGAGACAAACTCACTTTATAAACTTTCATGCGCTCGTGAGAAGAATTTCTTCCCTTATTGTGTTCTTGTACTAAAACTAATAAAGTTTGATTGAACAAGAACTTCCTGGTGTGCGTGTCACCGTTGCCACTCCTCTAAAAGTGCATGGATGACACACCCGCTCCTGATTGGCCTCTACGCTGAGCGTGGATCCGACATGCATCTCAGGCTGAGCCATACAGGACTACTTGCGCCCAGGAAGCCAGCAAAGATTCACACTCTCCTGACAAACAACAAAGGTAATAATCCTTCTTGTCTTCCTTTTACCCAAACCGTTGTATAACAATAGTTATTCAAACTGCCCTTTCGGTCGTGTTTTACAAGACTGCGCCTCTCGTTAAATAACAAACTCCCACAGAAAGAATACTTTAACAAAAGCACTACTCGCGCCGAATCTTCCTCGCGCCGATCGCGGGCTGAACAACAATGCCTCAAGCAATACTTCAATCCGGCCAGCAAACAGTTACACGCCGATCGCGTGCAGAGGCCCCACACCGCGCTGGCTTTAACTGTGTGCTTGCAGCATTAACACGCTAGCAACTACCGTGCACACAACTTCACAATTAATAAAAATGGTATGTTACAGTACCTTGCGGGTCCGATCCACCCGCACGCCTTGAGAAGAGAGTTTAAAACCTTGGCTCACTTCTTCAAAGTACATTCCTTACACCAAATACCATTTCACGGCAGCATCAGTACATTTCCTGTACATTCGACCTGATGTTGAGGTGTAGTTCCATTTAAGACGTCCCTCGCTCGTCGCCAATAAAAAGTCTTCAATAATACAGGAAACACGCAGTAGATTAACAGCAGAGGTTTAATATAAACACCTCATCCATCAGCAGTCGGACAGCAACTGCCAGATGAGACACAGAGTAAAGTACATTCCAAGTTCTATGGAACATAGAACTTTCATTATATGAATGCAATGGAGAGAACACCACACTGTTCCCATGAGGAACAGTGTCAAGGACTGATTGCATATGGTGGATTGGCTGAAAACTTTTGTGAAGTCCATGTGTGCTCTTTTTACAGACAGTCCGTGAGTACCGCCTGTCATGGAGTGAACAGTGTTTGGCTGGAGTCCTTCCTGACGAGAGTTAGTCAAGGTAATAGGGGTGGGCGGTGGGCGGTGGGGCAAACTCCGCAATGCAGCAGAATCGGAGTTTTATGCCAAACTCCGCTCTCCCAGCGGAGCACGGAGTTGGCAAAACTCTGCAAACTCCGCTGGCGGAGCGGAGTTCACCGTCCTCAGTTACTCGTCAGTCTGTGCAGACAGCAACAGTAGGTCTCACTGTACCCACAACAACACCTCCCACCCTAGCTGCAACACCTTACCCAACCCCTGCCCCCAACCTTTGTACCTAGCACACTCACTAACATCTTGTGCCCCCAGTCCTGAATTCTAAGGTGACAATTACCAACTCAGTCACATCGGGGTAGTGTTCTTGTAGGGTAACTGTTGGCCCACTGAGTGAGATCACTGAGGCCACTCACACCCAGGCCAGCATCGACCTAGTCTTGGGAGCAAATCAGGACTCCCAAGGTGGGATAGGCCAGGTACTAACTGGAATCCGAGAGATGAAGCAGCTACAGAGGGGCGTATAGCAGGAGCTGGCCATCCACAACACCAACATGGGCCAGCTCATTGGGGTTCTGCAGGACATCAACACCACCCTCTGCAGGGCTTTTCCACCACCACCATCTATTCCTTCCTGTGATACAACTACATCTGGGCTATCTAGGGGGCCCTGTCAGAGGAAGACAAGTGTGCAGACATCCCTGTCTCAGCAGCAGGTGATCCCCCCTCCCCCACAGGAGGGGATTTCCATCTAAAAATGAAGGAGGTGTGGATAGCAAGACATCCACCACCACCAGTAGGAAACCTTGCATCGAATTTCCTCCTGTGAAAGCAACACATTCACTTTGTGTACTATTTCTAGAAACTTTTCCATTTCTGATGGGAGTTGAAATTTGGACTCTGGACTTCAGACAATTTGTCATCTACAACTATGGTTTCATTCACCATGACCGACTTCTTCACTTTTGGTTTTCCCTGTTTGGTTTTGCACATTGTTTATTTTCTCCTTGTACACTGCAATAAATACACTAGTAACAAACTCATTGCCTCCTGTAGAATCTCTCACATCTAGCAATTAATATATACTCCCATGTGATCTTTACAATACCAAAACAAGCTACTTGTGATGTAAGCATGCATATGTTGAATGTAAACAATGTTTAACACAGGATCACAACCATGTCACACCAACACATATATACAATTGGCTGGTCTTATAACATCTTTATTCCATTGTTCCAACCATAGGCTGACATGATGTCAGAAACATAGCAAATCAGATATGACTCAAATATTCTGTGTCAGTGATCGCATTTTCAGGTGCAGGCCTTAGCAAAATGGAAGGAGGGTACACAGCAGACAATGCTCTATACAATAGACAACATAAAAATAGGTCTACATCATCAGCCGGAGCCATATCGCCTATCTCACAATAAGAATCCCACATCATTTAAACCAATAAACAGACACATGGCAGTACAACAGTTTCTGATCACAGGGTCATTCCAATCCAGTGTTGGTGCAACTGATAGAATGTCACAAACATTTGTTAGTGATGTGCCACAAGCACTTTGGCCTACAATGAGGAGACACATCAACAGCTACATACAATTCACACAAAATGAGGATTTAGTCAATGTGTAGGCATAATAGCATGATTTGGGCCTAACACAACATTGTGCTGGAGCACATGATGGCACTCATTTTGCATTAGGACCACCACACCAATGGAACCCTCTTAACTTCCATCCTGTAGATGTGCAAGCTGTTTTGGTATAAGTTTTGTACACCTAGAGTCTGGGACAGACATTTCCAGGAACAATCCATGTCCACTTCGTACGTCCAAACAACATCATATACCTGCTAATATCACAACTCTGAAATGTCCAAATGAAGATGCAATGGTGAAGGGATCTAAAAAAGATCAAAACAGAAATATTAGCTATGACACTATACATATGTCACAATACTCATAGTCAACCTCTAGAGAACACAGTCCAAGACAAAATTCTAAGTTAAACAAAGCAACGCTATTAAAACAAACATCTTTCACCAGATTTTGCCAGAGCTTAATCTTCCTAGTATTTTCCTTAAACCAGTGGCGGCTCGCAGAGGGAATGCTGTGGGGCGGTGGGGTGTGGCGGGGGCAGGGCAGGGTGGGTGGGTGGTGGGTCGGACATTCGACGGCAAGGAGTAAAGTAAGTAAATAAATAAATAAAACTATTTACCTTAGCTGCTGCATCGCCAATTCATCGATGCAGCGGCGCAGAATCAATGCTTTTATTTATTTGTTGCTTACTTTACTCCTTGCTGTTGTATGTCCGACTCCACCATCCCCTACCCTGCCCGCCTACATCCCACCTGCCACAGCATCCCTCAGCGACTATCTTCTAACTCTACTAAACATACCCCCACATCATCACAAAGAGAGTTGCTTCAATAGTCAAAGTCATGACATCTCACAGCATACTTACATTCATGAGAAGAAGTTGCCGATGCGATCGTGACACAAATCAGCTCCTTCCTCTTCACCACTATCATCATTTGCCATATCAGGATCCTGACCTGGTGGCTCATCATGGTCTTCATCCTCTATAAGGGATGTTCCATCGCAGGGCAATGTTGTGGAGCATGCAGCAGGCCACGGTGATTTGACATACCTTCCCGGATGAGTAGAAGGGGGCTACCCCAGTCTTGTCCAGACATCTGAATCTGGCCTTCAGGAGCCCAAAACCCCACTCCACAGGTGCTTCCCCTGTATGGTCAGCTCTATGGCTCACCAGAGGAACAGGTAACTATCTCAAATACGTTTCTTACTCTGCTCATCTTCATCCTTTCAATTCCGATGGGCTACAATGTGCCTCTGAGTCTTAGAGTGAAAAAAGATCTTTTTTTATTATTTTGTAGTCCCTATATAGGACAATCATGTCATGGATTATGGGGCAATGTACTTTGTAGAGTTAACATCACTACTGGAATGTGTGATAATCCCTAAATTCTACTTGTGTTGCATGCACATATGTACGCATGCATACATTTCATGGTACCTATGATATATTTGCTAATCAGATCATGGTATATGTGCAAATAAATGTATAGGATTTACAGCCTGTGCTGTGTCTGTATACTGTAAGAAGCAGTTGAGGACGATTTTAGCTATGTGTACAGTCCCACATATTACTCAACCCATATCAGGCTTTGCCAAACTGTTCTCTGGGAGCTAGCTATACCCCCTTCAGAGTGTCACACAACCTTGAGGTCACATACTTGATGCCCAGAAAATTAACTTTTATGTATTGAATTGGTGAAAATGTGATGTTCATGTGGGATCAGTATGCTCAGCCTGCAGAGAGCAAGGCCTGACAATGAGATATGCCCATTATGGGCCATGGCCCAGGCTGGGGCAGAGTTACTGTGGCAATGCAACTGATTCACAGAGAAATATCCCTGAAGACCTGCAGATCCTTGGATGTTCCCAACATGAGTTTTCTGAAACAATAGTATCACTGATTGCTTTTACATGAACTACATTTGGAATGGTGACTGAGGTAACCCACTGATCTGATACTTCTTTCCATTGACCCACATTGTCAATGTGTGTCATTTACTTATGACAGGCCCCTTACTCCCGCAGGTCTGTCGGCACTTTTCCATAAGTCATGTTTGAACTGTACATGCCTATTACACGTGTGACACGTTAACAGTGTAGATAGTTGGTTACTTCTGAAGAGATATGAATCACCAGCTGTGTTACATTAAATCCTATCATCCAAGGCATACACTGGTATGTTGAATGTCATCCCAGTAGCAGTGCCACATATGGCAAAATGTGCAACATTTGATGGCAGTACATACCTCACAAACTCAATCAGAGGCAGTATGATATCCAATTAAGTATTCCACATGTCCACACATCCTCAGAGAGGAAGCTCTCAGTGACACACATGACAGTTGCCTATACTATGGTACCAGGCTCTATGAACCATATGCATGGAATCAATGGGTCTGGCTGTATACGTGTCTGTACAGTCACACACAAGTAGTTTATCCTTCAGAAGATCTCATTAGTGTGTTGTGTGTCATAGTAGCTCACATAACAGTACATATACGATGGCCCTGGGCTACATGATGTTAGTAGGCTGGCTTAATCATTGTAGGTCATGACCAGTGTTGAGGATAGTCAGCAGATGACAACAAAAGTGTGTATTCATGCTTTTGTAGTGCTTAGCATGTGATATTTATATATGTAGTTTGTTGACTATTGATTAATGCTTGTGCTAGGTGTATACAAAATATCCAAACAAATATCCCAAAACTTACAGCTACAATCTGTTCCTTCATCTAATGCAGCCATACAGGTCAACACCCATCAGTCGAAAGACATTTGGAGGGGCATCGCCCGGAAAGTGTGGACCCTGGGGGTCTTTAACCAGGGCAGCGTCCATTGCAGGAAGAGGTGGGAGGACCTGAGACTCTGGACCAGGAAGTTCATAGAGGTCCAGCTGGGAAAGTCTCCCCAACGTGGATGGGGCACTCGCCAGACCCTGACTCCCCTAATGGCCCGCATACTGGTGATGGCCTACCCGCAGCTTGATGGGCAGTTGAGAGCCCAACAGCAGCTACAAGGGGGTGAGTCCTGGCCAGAGTCATACATCTTACATTGCCAAATTTAAGTGTTACAGGCAGGCATTTTCCCATCAATATTGGGGGTGGCCCATGTGCGACGCACAAGAAGAGTCATTGGTTGTGTAGGTCTGGTAGTAGGTGCATACTGATGTGCTGTGCCTATTGTCTTTATGACCAGGAACACAGCAGAGTCCAGTCCACTACTGATTTGCTGTCTTGATCAAACACCTGGCTGAGTGAACTGATAATTCATCTCATGACTCGCCATCATATACAAGAACTCCCTCTGACTCACTACATCCAGCACTAACGACTCCTCGTCCCCCATGGAACATCTCAATTTCCAGATCGAGACCAACCCCAGAATGACCCTATGCGGCACCCTCACCTACAGACCTCCCGGACCATGAACCACGTTCGCCAAAACCATCACTGTCCTCATTGTGCCCCACGCCATGGCCTCCATGGACTACGTACTGCTCGGAGACCTGAATTTCCACCTCGACAACCTCAGCGACCCCAACACCACCACCCTCCTGGACAACCTCGCCAACATCGGACTGAAGCAGCTCGTCACCACCCCCACCCACAAGGCAGGACACACCCTCAATCCCATCTTCGCAGTAGGAAACAACATCCACTTCAGCCACACTACGTAACCCTTCTGGATGGGCCACCACTGCATACACTTCTCCTTCTCAAAACCCACTGCACACAAACCTACACCACGACCCCACGCAGGAATTGGAGCAAGGTCAACGAAGAGCACCTCAACTCCACCATCAACTATGCTCCCCCTCCCACCACGACCGAAGTCAACTCTGCAGCCAATGAACTCCACAGATGGATCACCGACTGCGCAGACAAGCTTGCCCCCCTCCGGAACTCTGACGGACAGCGCCCCATGAAAGCCACCTGGTTCACCACTGACCTCCGAGAATCCAGACGCACCTGCAGATGTCTCGAGAAAGTATGGAGAAAAAGCAAAACCCCAGAAGTACAGACCAGCTACAAGAACGCCATGACAGAACTCACCAAACCCCCCAGCGAAGCCTCAGACGTCACGCCCTCCCAGGACCTCTGCAACAAACTCAGCTCCTACTTCCATCTCAAGATCAAGTCCCTCTACGACAACTTTCACAAACAGATACTAGACACCGAAGCCACACCTACCTTCAGCAATGCCAGCCAGCCTACAATCTCCACCTGGGCCACGGTCACTACAGAAGATGTCACCACATGAAGAGCATTCACTCAGAAGCCCCCACGGACCCCTGCCCGCCACACATCTTCCACGAGCTGCCATTGCCATAGCACCCAAACTATGACTCACCATCAACTCCACCTTCTAAACCGGCACATTACCCGATGACTGGAAACTTGCAGATGTCAAACCCCTCCTCAAGAAGCCCTCCGAAGACCCGACAGACCTCAAAAACTACAGACCCATCTCTCTCCTCCCCTTCGCAGCCAAAGTCACTGAGAAGATCGTCAACATCCAGCTCACGAACTTCATCGAAGCTAACTCCATCCTCGACTCCTCCCAATCTGGATTCCACAGCAACCACAGCACCAAGAACACCCTCCTAGCTGCCACAGCCGACATCCGCACTCTCCTCGACCAGGACCTCTCTGCAGCCTTTGACACTGTCTCCCACCAAACACTGACTGCCAGACTCCACAACGCCGGCATACAGAGAACCATCCTCGACTGGATTTGCTCTTTCCTCACCCGGCCGAACCCAAAGAATCAGATTCCCGCCCTTCCTCTCTGAACCCACAGAGATCAGCTGCAGAGTACCCCAAGGACCATCGCTCAGCCCCATGCCCTTCAACATCCACATGGCCCCCCTCGCCACCATCGTCAGACAGCATGGACTCAGCATAGTATCCTATGCCGACGACACCCAGCTCATCCACTCCCACACAAAGGAACCCAACACCACCAGACTCAGCTTCCAGGAAGGAATGCTGTGCATCCTGGATGAGCAGCAGCTGCCTGAAGCTCAGCTCGTAGAAGACAGAAGTCCTCATCCTCGGACCCACCCCCTCCGCATGGGACAACACCTGGTGGCCCACCACCCTTGGCAACCCCCACACACGGACCATGCCCGCAACCTCTGCATCATACTCGACTCTTCCCTCACCATGACCCGACAGATCAACGCCGTCTCCTCCACGTGCTTCAACTCCCTCTGCATCCTCCGCAAGACATTCAAATAGGTCCCCCCGAATCCAGAAAGACCGTCACCCACGCACTCATAACCAGCAGATTGGACTACCAAAACGCCCTCTACGCCGGAATCAACAAATCCCTACTCCCAAAACTCCAGACCATCCAGAACACCGCTGCCAGACTCGTCCTCAGCATCCCACGACAAGACCACATCAACCAGCACCTACGAGACCTCCACTGGCTCCCTGTCGAGAAGACAGTGGCCTTCAAGCTACTCACTCATGCCTACAAACCCCTCCACAACATCGGACCCCAATACCTCAACTAAAGAGTCTCCTTCTGCGCATCCAAGAGAAGCCTCCGCTTCACCGACCTGGCCCTTGCCGAAACCCCCCGCATCCGCAGAGCCAGAATGAGTGGAAGAGCCTACTCCTACTTCGCGGCAAAGGCATGGAACGAACTCCTGCTCAGCATTAGACGTTCACCCACTCTGCAAGCCTTCAGGAAGAGCATCAAGACCTGTCTCTTTGGGTGAGATGGTGCTGCATGATTTCCCACCCCCCCAGCACCTTGAGACCCTCACGGGTGAGTAGCGCTGTTCACAAATAACTGATTGATTGATTGATTGTTGTTCTTTGTTGTTCTGGGTGACAATTGTACCACACATGACACTTGTCTTCCTTGTGTAAGGAGTGATGTTCCCTCCCTACTGTCTTTCATGTGATGGTGGCCCTATTACATGTGACATGGCATACAGTGAAGTTTATGCTGTGACAGTACAACACTTCACATTGGTAAGTTATGACATGAGTGTGCAAACATCACTAGTGCCATCAGCATTAGTGCCTACATGTTGCCCAATGTACATTTCCCTGTTAGTTAATCTGTAATAGTGTTCCAAAATTCATTTACTGACTCATGACATGCATCAGGGAGTGAGATGTTGAACTGTAGAGATCGGATCACTGACAGAATATCGACAACAGGAATATCGACCTACACAAATATCGTGTTCAAAATATCGATGTCAAGAATATCGACATCCTATCTTTACAATGGTAAGTACAAAAATATCAAAACAAAAATATCGTTAAAAATATCGTTGTTCAAAATATGGTTTTAAAAAATCTCTAATAAATAATTTTAAATAAATTAAATAAAACATATAATTATTAAAAACATAGTTAGAATTATTAAAAAATGTTAAAAATTATAAATAATAAATGTAATGTAAAAATAAATTAAACATACATATATAAACATTATTATATATATATTTACTTAATAATATTAATAAATAATTATTATAATAAATTATAAAATGTTAGAAACATAATACAAATTATAAATACATATATATATATACATACACCTGTCACATAAACATAAAAATAAAATATATATATAATAAATTAAAATATTAAAATAATTTTTAATTTTAAAACAACATTTTACACTACATTAACTGAAACAGTAGGAAAATGTTGGATAGCGTAGGAGGATGAAATTACTGTTCCCACTCCAGAAAGTGCAAGAGTAGGGAAAGTGTTGGATAGCGGAGGGGATATAAATACTATTCCCACTCCAGCGAGTGCAACAGTAGGGAAAGTGTTGGATAGCCAAGGGTTAAAAATTACTATTCCCACTCCAGCAAGTGCAAAAGTAGGGAAAGTGTTGGATAGCGTGGGGAATAATTTACTATTCCCACTCCAGAGAGTGCAACAGTAGGGAAAGTGTTGGATAGCGAACGGGATAAAATTACTATTCCAACTCCAATGAGTGCACCAGTAGGGAAAGTGTTGGATAGCGGAGGTGATAAAATTACTATTCCCACTCCAGATAGTGCAACAGTAGGGAAAGTATTGGATTGCGGAGGGAATAAAATTACTATTCCGACTCCAGCGAGTGCAACAATAGAGAAAGTGTTGGATAGCGGAGGGGTTACATTTTCTATTCCCACTCCAGAGAGTGAAACAGGAGGGATAGTGTTGGATAGCGGAGTGGATAAAATTACTATTCCTACTCCAGATAGTGCAACAGTAGGGAAATTGTTGGATAGCGGAGGAGATAAAATTACTATTCCCACTCCAGCGAGTGTAACAGTAGGAAAAGTGCTGGATAGCAGAGGGGTAAAAATTACTATTCCCACTCCAGCAAGTGAAACAGTATGAAAGTGTTGGATAGCGGAGGGGAATAATTTACTATTTCCACTCCAGCAAGTGCAACAGTAGGGAAAGTGTTGGATAGCGGAGTGGAATAATTTACTATTCCCACTCCAGGGAGTACAACAGTAGGGAAAGTGTTGGATCGCGGAGGGAATAAAATTACTATTCCCACTCCAGCGAGTGCAACAGTAGGGAAAGTGTTGGATAGCGAAGGGGATAAAATTACTATTCCCACTCCAGATGGTGCAACAGTAGGGAAAGTGTTGGATAGTGAAGGGGGTAAAATTACTATTCCCACTCCAGCGAGTGCAACAGTAGGGAAAGTGTTGGATGGTGGAGGGGTTAAAATTACTATTCCCACTCCAACAAGTGCAACAGTAGGGAAAGTGTTGGATAGCGGAGGGGAATAATTTACTATTCCCACTCCAGGGAGTGCAACAGTACGGAAAGTGTTGGATAGCGGAGGGGAAAAAATTACTATTCCCACTCCAGCAAGTGCAACAGTAGGGAAAGTGTTGGATAGCGGAGGGGAATAATTTACTATTCCCACTCCAGCAAAATAATGAACATTAATTAACAAATAATTAACTAATTAAAAAAATTTACCTCCCAACATATTCCCCTATGACTAACCCCACCAATGTTGTAAAACATAACACAATTAACATAATAAATTAACAATTAATTAATTAACTAATAACAATTAACAAGCATATTAAAAACAATCAGTAAAAAATTAATTCACAGAATTAACACTGTTAAATAAAATAAAATAAATAATATATAAAAAATATTAAAATAAATATTAAAATGTAATTACTTCCCACCCTACTCCCTATCATCCCACAACATGCTCTTTAAACAAAAGACTCAATTAACATAATTAATAATTAATTAATAATTATTAATGACCAATTTATAACTAATGAATAACAAATTAATAACCACATTTAACAATATAAAATATTAAATACATAAATATTAATTAATAAAAAGTATTAATTAATTAATTATAATTGAATTACTTCCCACCCTACTCCCCAATAAACCCACAACCCACTCCTAAAAAAATAACCCAATTAACATATTTACCAACCAATTATTAATGATTAATAACCAATTAATAACTAATTAATAACAAATTAATTATCACAATTAACAATATAAAATATTAAATACATAACTATTAATTAATTAAAATATTAATCAATTAATTATAATTAATTTACTTCCCACCCTATTCCCCTATAAACCCACAACCCGCCCCTAAAAAAATGACACAATTAGCATATTAACCAATTAATTATTAATAATTAATAACCAATGAATAACTAATTAATAACAATTAAATTATCGCAATTAAGAATATTAAATATTAAATACATGAATATTAATTAATTAAAAATATTAATTAATTAATTAATTAATTATAATTAAATTACTTCCCACCCTATTCCCCTGTAAACCCACAACCCGCTACAGAACTAAAACGCAAAATGTAATTTAATTTTTTTATAACTTCTAAAAATTATTAATAAATGTATTCTAATTAAATTACTTCCCACCCTATTCCCCTATAAACCCACAACCCGCTACTGAACTAAAAGACACAAAAATTAATTAACATAAAATTAATTACTTCTAAAAATTTCTACACAGACATTAAAAAATAAACTATACTTATACAAAATAATTACATAACATACTTTAAGCACACATAGTAAAATACAAAACACTAAAATAAATGTTGATATTATTAACAGCAATATTTTTACTAATGATATTACTAACTTCGATATTTAAAAAAAACAATATTTCTTACCTTCATGTTGATATTCTGGTCAACGATATTCTTGCATGTCGATCTTGTGCCACCTCGATATTAAAAACTCGATATTCTGGCACATCGATATTCAAACATCGATATTCTGTCTGTGCACCGTAGAGATCATGTGTGAGTGTCTACACTCAGCCTTACAAGACAATCAGAGTTTGCATAAACCAAAGAGTGCTGTGATGTGCCATGCCATTAGGACTCTAGTCATCCCACATCTTCATGCCATATATATTCACTGACACCCAAAAACCTTCAAAGGTATATTGGCTTGTAGGAATGCAAACTATGAATGGTGTTATCACGTGTACCAAGCAGGATTGGGGATGTTCATGATCTATCTCCCAAAACCTTGGCCCTCAATGTTTCAAGACAACCTTTCTATGTTATATGTGATACATAGCTAAGCTACTTCAGTACAGTTTTCATTAAACTTTTCAGGTAGTGGACATATGATGAAGTTTGAAGTCAAATGTGTAATCAGTTCGTAATGAGCATTTGCATGTGACATGATTTCTGCCACAGCACATATTGATGCTACATTGATCTTTAACTTGACCATCATGTTATCATGATGTGTTATGAGGAAAATGCAATTTGTTGAAATCTGGGCCTTGTATGAACATTGTGTAAATGTAAAAATTTGTATCAATCCATCTTATTTGATATCATCATTTTATCATGGTATACTACAAGTGCCAAAGTATGCAAGATGATCAACTATCCTAGTATGAGCATAAGGATGGAGTGTGAACAAGTCCAACAAGGCATTTGGAGCTGCCTGGGGGTTATGATATAAGTGGAGCCAACTATTTAGAGGTTATGTAGCATGCATGCATGTGCTCATGCCAATTCTGAAGCCTATATAGTGAACCATGAATCTGGTGTGATATGTGCACTTAATTAATGTTTTCTGTTGATATGTGATGGTTAGGTGTGGAACCAAAGTTGCAATAAACCTATTTTACATGTCATTTCAGATTCATCCAAGGCAATTGAAGGAAAAGGGGCAAAGATGTTGGGGACACAGCTGGCCTCAGTGGCTCCGGACGTAACAGCACAGATACAGAGGGACCCAGTGACCAGGAGGGTGTGGGGAGTGCCACGGGGGCCCAAGTTCATCATCATCCGAGTCATCCTCCGGTGGGCACTCCCAAGTGGTGGTGGACCCCACAAGATTAGTTCCACCTCTATCCTTGTACGCCACCCACCCACCTCTATCCATTGCCACCCACCTTGTTGTCTCCCAAACAGCTGGATGGGCCCAGTCCCCAAAGAGGGGCGCAGTCTCCTTTGCTGCAGGCACCTCAGCCCCTGCCCCTATTACCCCCGCTGTCCTAAGTAAGGAGGCTATTGACCCTCTAAGGGACATCTCTGTGGGTCAGACTACACTCCTGAATGCCAGCCAGAGGCAAGGCAGCCAGCTGACACAGATGGTGGCCTACCTGGAAGGCATCCACTATGCTATGTCTGGCCTACAGTTGTCTTTCAGGCTCTGGCCTCCTCGTTCATGGTAGCCTTCCACCAATCCCAAACTTCCTCCCCACCTCCCGCCCCTTCAGCATCCAAATTCTCTATTCTCATACCTGTCCCAAGCACACACACACACACACATCTGCACACATACACTTCATCAGACCCAAGCACCACACACAAACACAAATGCATACAAAATGGGGGCAGGCACCCACTCACCTGACATCCCCCCTCACCATAACCCTCAACATACCCCTGATACCACACCCACAGATCCTTCCACACACCCAGCATTCCTGCTGACACAACACCAATATCCACAGACCCATCAACAACCACCAGTATTCCTGCTGACACCACACCAACACCCACAGACCCCTCCACAACCATCAGCATTCCCGTAGACAGCACACCAACACCCACAGATCCCTCCACAATACCCAGCAATCGTGCAGACACCACACCAACACCCACAGACCCCCCAACAACATACAGCATTCCTGCAGACACCACACCAACACCCACAGACCCCACACCAAAAAAATACAAACACTCAGTCACCCACACAACAGACACCTATAGAACACACAGTAGATACAGCACACACACCTCTCACTTCCACTCCCTCCCAAACCCAACTCCATCCTGAACATCTGCTGTATTTTCCCCTTGAAAGTGTTTTGTTTGCCCTTGCCCTTAACCCTGTGAAATCAGACCCCTAAGTCAAAAAACCTCTTCTAAACGCCAACTCATCCCTCCCACGTCCCAATCCACCCCTGAAAAATCTGATCCCACCCCACTAAACCCAACCATACCCCTAAGAAAGACATGAAAACACCTCCCAAACCCAAACTCACCCATCCCTAAACTGACCCCCCCCCAAGTACCATCTTCGAGGTGCCTGCTATGCCCAATGGATGGCACTTTGTGAGGAGGTTCCCTGGCATTGCCAGTAAGGGCACGTTTGGTGGCACAGCATTGTTCTGTGCCACAGATTTCAGGAATGGGATGGACTTTAGCCTTTGTTTTACCTGATGTTTTTCATCCATTCATACAAAATGCTCATAGATTGGAAGACAATAGTCCTGCCATTACTTTGCAAATTATTTGATGTTATTGGATAGGTAGTGATGTGTGACTACATTTGTGTTTGTTTGATCCCTGATTGCTGATCCAGTAGTAGTGGTTAGTATGATCTGACCTTGCACCCAGTTCTGGAGTTTCACAGGACAAGGGGAAATGTTGAATGGATGTCTATGTGGAATGAAATCCAATTGGGGCTGACATTGCATTGGATCTTATATGGTAAATATTTTGGCTTGGCCTGGCCAATCTCAACATCATTTAAGTTGCACTTCTTCTAGGATGTAGGTTGGATATATGTGTGATGTGTTCAAATTAGATGTGTGTTTATCCACACATTCAGGGTGTTATATTGTCATTCGTTTGTGGACATTTTTATGGACATGTGTCCATTTTCCTGTGTGTACCTTACACCTCATTTAGCTAAATGTGTGACAAATGCTGTTAGTGCTGTGTTTTCTTTCATGACTTGGAGCTACACATTACCTATACATGCATGGCACTTGGTAATGCAATTGGTTGCCTCTGATATACTTCAATCCACAGGTTCTGTGCATATAGAGGTTTTAAGGCATGTGCAAAATAGACTGTGACCCAGGGCCCCGGCTTTTCAGGGTTCCCTCTGGTAGAGGCATACCTATTCTGCAGAGAGAGGTTACTTTGTGCCATTTGAATGCTTCTCACGCTGGTTATTTCCAATCCCATTTACTGACGTTACCTTTTAATGTGGGTGATGTGTGAGAGTCTAATACTGAGTTGATTGGGCCAGTAGCAACACTGGCAGTCCGTCCCGACAGACACATTGGTGGTCGGGATTTCCTGGCAGTGGCGGCAGGACTGCTGCATTCTTACATCTATGTAACCTCATGCCTTGTAATATGGCAGTCAGACCACCATCGTTGCAGTGGAAAATCCTCCACCATGGCAGTCCCAAGACCGCCAATCTCATAATCAGACCCTAAGTTATTTGCACTCTTATTAGGACCTGAACGAGATGTAGATGTTGGTGCCCCTAGATTACTGTGTATTTATAGTGCTCTATATTGTGCCCATCCAATTGTGTGGTGTTTTAAGTTAAACTCAAAAGGTGCAATATATTTACACATTAAGGCCCTGATTGTGAGTTTAGGTGTTATTTTTTGCACCTGATAAATAACTATACCATGAGGTGTGTTAATAATCAGGTGGAATAAATAACGCCTATTACCAGTTGGTGGGGAAAAACACTAAAATCCACATGATAAGGTACATACTGTATGCTTTTCAGCTGTTAAATTTCAACAGGATTGACCTGCCAAATTTGAATGAAGTTTGAGTTATTTAACACATTCAATTATTATTTGTTGAGTTAAATACCTTCAAACTCGTAATTCCCAACAGGGGTTTACATATGGGTCAGAATTAACTGAGCCACTCGTAATCAGGCTCTAACTCATTCACTGGGAGTGGCTAGAAAATGTAATCACTATTTGTAGCACTTATTCAATACTATTCAATTCCATGGAAACAGAAAGCAAGATAGCAATGGCCTGAAAATAACAGAAACTAAAATACCCTCTGTTAGACCAGTCAGCTGCATGGGGGTCTCCCCCCAAACATTTTGCTTTCATCCTTCATTTTTTTCAGAATTTGTTATTGTTGGCTTTAGGACTCTGTGCACTTTGCCACTGCTAACCAGTGCTAAAGTGATTGTGCTCTCTCCTTTAAAACATGGTAAGACTGGCTTACCCCTGATTGGCATATTTAATTTACTTATACATCCCTAGTGGTACACCATATACTCAGGACCTGTAAATTAAATTGTAATAGTCAGCCTGCAGCACCCACTTTAGTAGCCACTTACATCATTTCCAAGGTGTGCAATTGCAGCCTGAATGCAGTTTTAAACTACCAATGCGACTTGGGAAAATAACTCCCTTGCCAAGCCTTAAACTCCCCTTTTATTACATATACATCACCCCTAAGGTAGGCCCTAGGTTGCCCATAGCGCAGGGTACATAGTAATTAAAATGGTGGATATGTACTTTTTAAGTTTTACATGTACTACAATCTAAAATAATAGTTTTTCACTTCTGTGAGGCCTACCTTTCCAAGTTGCCTTTTTGCATTTAATGAGTGCTAACCTTTTCATTGGGAACAGGTAGAGATTGCATAGTTGGTGTCTAAGAAATTGTAATTTAAAATCCTCTGTAATAGTAAAGTCGGATTTTAAATTTAAATTACAATTGAAAAAATGGCACTTTAAGAAAGTTGGTATTTTCTGCCCTAGCTATTTTGTGCCTGCAGCCAGTCCCTGTGTCACATGACTGGATGTACTTTGCAGCTGCACTTTGTTTATTCCTACAACTACAAAAAGTAAATTTAAAGGGAGGGTCCTAGGGAAAGATTTAAAGACCTGCAAAGGATTACATCCCCAATATTACAATACAATAAATACAGCAAAATCCTTGGGTCTAAGTTGTCTGAACAGAAAGACAAAAAAACAAAAAAACACTGACAATATCACACAGATATAGCTGTGGGATAATCCCTTTAAGGACGAAATCCTTCACCCACCTAAGGTGGCATGCTTCATCATTTGGGATTCTCCTCTCAGAGGAAAAGCCTAGTTCCTCTGAGGGCTACGACCCCCTCTCTGAGGGGAGGAGCACAGGGATGTTTTGATGTCTACTCTATCTGGATATTCTAAATCCATCAAATGAGATATGTAGTGTGGGTGAGGACGCAGCGCAAAGAATAAAGTGACGTGGGTGAAGTGATGATAAAACTAGCTAGAGAGAACTAAATGCATGCTTTATTTGGATGTTCTCGCTGCCAGGATTAAAAACAGTGCACCTGCGGTGTGGATTTAAACCACATGTGTGAGGTGAAAGATTGTGGTCGACCTGTTTCAGCCGTAAAACCCCTTTCTCAGGCAAGACTTTCTTCAGGACCTCAAAGATGCTGCTGCTAAGTGAAATGTGTTACAGGGAAATATGAAAAGGAACAGAAAACACGGAACCAAAAATACTTGCGGTTCCTATTCTGCGGAAGGTGACAGTGCCCGTAACAACTGGGTATATTGCTTCACCTCAACCTGGCAACAGCTCAGGGGAGGGGGCACCGCTCTCTCCGTCGATACCCCAGGTGGGTAGAGTCTGCGACCGGAGGAAATTAAGACGAAACACGTGTCGGCTGATGTTTGCTAAGCTTCACCAATAATAAACCATCAATGGAAACAACAAACTCTTTGGACTTTTAAGAATTATTTCTGTTTATGAGAAAAGAAAATACCATCTTGAGATATTTGCATTCGAATGGGAATACTGTGGACAACTAAATCCACACAGTGATAAGAATTAGGACTTATTTGTCTTCTGACTTACTAAATAGAGAGTGCTGCATAACGGTTCTAATGTATGTCATGTTTGTAGCACATTAATTTGTTAATGTGCAAGTAGCTACCTTACGGTAGTAAGGTACCGAGCCTATATAGCACCTTGCTGGACTTTAGACTTTTTCTCTCACACAGTTTTTGTCATAACAATTATCTATTATTGTGTATGATGTGCGGTTAACTCCCTTGTAGGAACCACTACTACCAACCTTGTGAATTTATTTTAGTATTAGTCTCAGTTTGAAATAGCTGCTGACCAATTTGTCCCGTAATGAACTGGGTCTTTTATACGTTACAGTGGGTAAATGGCCAACCTCTTTACCAATGACAGGATCTGCTTGAATGAGGCCCCAATGTTTCTTCATGATCGATTTGAGCTTCCCTGATCGATCATTGTAAGTGGTTATCATTCTAGGTGTTAGGGTGGACTTCTTTTTAAAGCTTATTCCACTTTTATTGAACATAATATCAGTCTGCTTTACATTACAGAGCTTATCTTTGGCTTGGGATAAGATTTTATTAGAATATCCCCTTTGTTTAAATCTCTTCAATATGTTATCACATTCCTTAGAGTAATCGCTATCAATACTGCAATTCCTACGTGCCCGTAGTAGCTCACCAGAAGGAATGCTGTTGAGAAGAGAAGTTGGATGGTGACTGTGTGCGTGTAACATACTGTTGCCAGCAGTTTCTTTTCTGAATAAATTGGTCACAAGTTTATTATCCTGTACAGCGACATGGATATCCAGAAAATCACAATCTGTTTGACTGATCTTATATGTAAAAACTCAAATTGAGGTTATTAGATGAAAGATCTTGAATAAACCTTACAGCTAATTCCTCTCCACCATCCCAGATGATGAAGAGGTCATCTATATACCTCAGCCATAATGGTATATGATTGGTGTAGATTTCATTAGCATCTGTCCAAACCACCTGCTCCTCCCACCAGCCCAAGAATAAATTTGCCAGGCTGGGGGCGAAGCAGAATGCTCATCATAATACCAGATTTTTGTCGATACAGTGTTTTATCAAATAGAAAGATATTCTCTTTCAAGCAGTATGATATCATCAATTTAAGCATAATGGTATGATCATAAAAGGCAATTGGTCTCTTCTGTAAATAATACATGCAAGCATCAACACCCTGCTCTTGATTAATACATGTATACGATGAACAAACGTCCAAAGTTATTAACAGGAAGCCTTCCTCTCATCTTATGTCATGTATCCTTCTCAGGAAATCGGTGCTATCCTGGCAGTATGATCGTAGATCTCTCACATACGGTGCCAGGAAGTAAACAAGAAAAATGGAGGTGTTTTCCAATAGTCCTCCATTGGACGAGACGATAGGTCTCCCTGGGGGTTTGGTTGCATGTTTGTGTGCCTTGGGTAATAGGTATAAACACGGACCCCGAGGATTATCATTTTTCAAAAATTTGAATTCATCATCATCAATAAAATTGACACTCCACCAATTATATAACATTTTGTGATATCTGGCAATAGTGTTCTCATACTTTTGCCACGTTATAGTTTCATAACAGTCTGCATCCGCAAGCTGTCGCATAGCTTCTGCTTTGTAATCACTGGCTTCCAGTACAACGACATTGCCCCCCTTGTCTGAGGGCTTTATTATTATTGATGAATCCTGGAGTAGATCTTTCAATGCCACACATTGATTTCTTGTAAGATTATCCTTAATTCTATAATTCTAATGATTTCTCAAACCCACCAATTCCTGGGTCATAACAGAGTGAAATGCCTCATATTGTCGTATGGAACATTCGGATTGAGGCGTGATTTAGGTTTTATGCCACTTTTATAGGTGGAATCCACTTTGAAGCCCATATTACTTAGAATGTCGGCTGTGTTGTCATTCATGTTGGTGTTTGAATCCTGCTCTAGTTCATGAATTTCTAAAATAGTATTGATGTCCCCAAGTGTAAATTCAACAGGCTTGCTGTTTGCAGATTGTACCATTTCAATAGGATTTTTGTTTTTTAATTTGACAGATATTGAATGTATTTTCATCAGTTTAAGTTTTCTTACATATAAGAACAGATCGATTCTGGTATCAACATAGGTCCAATCAGTGACAGGACAGAAGGATAGTCCTAATTTTAATAATGATTCTTCTTCTTGAGATAAGTGTCTTTTTAAGAGGTTAATGATGGATTTACCCATTGTATCAAGCCAAGGTGAATTCATATGCCAGAATGTATTTTGTCCCCCTCTTCTGTTCATTCTTTGTTTTTCTTTTTGTTTGCGCCCCTTCCTCTTGGTTTTCCCCTCCCTCTTCCTGCAGTTTCTTCTTTTTGCTGAACGTGTGCGTTCTGTTCCTTTTGCTGTTTGAGCATTTGAAATTCGTGCAGGAAGGTTAGGGGACGCAATCCTAAAGGGGCAGTAGGTGTTGTTCTTTCTGGATCAGTGCTCACATCAGAGCTTGAGTCTGTGGACGTTGGGTCAAGGGATCTTTGATGGTAAATAAATTGACGGTCCCGTTGTACCCAGTCAAAATGTTTGGCGTATGTTAGGATTCTACCTTCTGCGTAGTCGCGCTTGTCACGCAGGAATTTCCATTGTTCTTTGATCTTTATAGTATTTTCATATGCCTTCAGACGACCTTCCAATGATTTCAAGAATTCGATAACTACCTTATCCTCCTTATGTGCTTTGAGTTGGGATCGAACAGTGGTTAGATCTTCTCTTGTTTTTTCCAAATTGATTTTGGCATATTTAATTAACATTTTAAGCATCCCCTTACATGTCTTGGCCATAAAGAGTGCCCATTCTGTCAAGAGTTCCAGATTTGGATTTTCGTAGGTAGGTATAATTGAGATCCGGAGTCCCCTTGGGCCATGTCCTACCTCAACGTAGTTGGTGAGTGAGGTGACTTCCCACCACTTATTCAGTTCACGTTTCGCCAACTTCTCAAGCAAGTTCAAATGTTTTTTCAAAGTTAGACTACCTCCAACTGTAGATGGTCCAACAGCTGTGGGTATTTGACTGGTGTCAGCATCTTCATTGAATAAAGAAAGCGCAATCGCATGCCTCTCGGTCTCCCAAGTGTTCATACCAAATGCTCCAAATAGACTTGTGGTAGGATAGATAAAAGAAAATTCACTTTTCCACATTCTTTTTTTCGGTTGGGCCTGGATGATGTCCTGGGACTGTCCTCCCCGGATTAGCCTCATATATAGACATTAGTCGGAAATTCTAGAATCATAGTTCTTGAGGCGGGTGAAGCACTGAAGGAATCAGTATACCAATTTTGGTTACTCCTTGTCTCCATCTAGTATCTCTCCCAGGCCTCTCCACTTGGGGTTTTATTATTCACTTTCATTATACATTGTTTTTAGGTGTGGGACATTGATTAGTATATTATTGTTTTGTCTTTATACCTGTGCGATGTCCAGCTTATATTGTATTCTCATTGATGACACTGTGGCTTTATGACATCCCAGAAAATAACTTTTCTGCTTTTGACCCTTTCAGGATCGTTCTTTCTAAACCTTGTTTGATGGAACATCGTGTAATAATTGCAATATGCTATGATTACATTGTTCACCGCAATTCTGTGCATATACAGGTGATGATTTGCATTATTTCCTTTTCATCTTGTCTCGTATTGTATTATTATGAGTCTACCAATTGGTTTGAATCTGAATGCTAATTTAATACCTATAAGTAATGTTATTGTACATATATATATTTTCTTAAATGATACAATTTTGAACGATCGTCTTTCTTTTGTGTCAATCATGATGTGGCAATTATGCTGTACCCACTTGGGACTCCAAGTTCATCTAACAATCTTTTCGAAACTTGAATATTATGCCATTATTTATGGTTTTCAAAGGAGACTAGCATATGAATTATATTGCAAAACATGTACATGTCTTCCTATGGAATGCGGCGACATACCTTACCGACACTCTGTTTACTATGTCTATTATGACGCTGTGTATGAGGAAATCGAGCAAGGTTACAAATGTTATTTTGTCAATTACGAATCTGCACCTATGAAATTGCATTCCCGTAAGGTGTGTCAGATTGATTTGATCTAATCTTATTTAATTTTGATGAACTTATTTTGATGAATTATATATTTTGAATATAGTCATGATGTCTATATGCCACATAGTATGTTCTCAATGTCTATGATGACGTATGCGGATATATGGTACGAGCACTAATGAATTCTTGAACTTGACAAAGGCCGTTTCAGCTGAAACGCGCTGTTCTTTGTTTTGTGCTCCGAATAAATTACTCGTGGTGAATTTTGGTGTGCCGCTTTTCCTTTCCCATTGGAGTTGGATTCCTTGTTGTCGTGTTGGTGGTTCCTGTCGCCACGGCTGGCACCGGCATCGAATTGGCAGGCACACGGCGTATTGGACAGGCAACAGGCAGTGTATATATATCTATATATCTATATCTATATATATATATATATATCATGTGAATCTTAGCATTAGTGACATTGACACTCTGGTCACCATGATGGAATTGGAACACGATGTGGACATAACTGAGCTCAGGGCCGGTACCACCCAAGTCCTCGATGAACTAGAAATAGTTCATGACACCTCAGCAGCCACTGGGTTCAGACCCAAGTCCACTTTCCTACCAACATTACCCCACGACAACTCAGACACATTCCATGACTGTGTCAGTAAGTCATTCAACAAACATAGGCACAGAACCTACACGCCCAAGAGAAGTGTGCAGAATCTTACCCTCCAGCAAACACAAGCACTGAAAGCTCTCACCGAGGATGAGGATATTGTTATTCACCCTGCAGACAAGGGTGGCAATGTCGTCATCCTGGATAGAGAACAATACATATCAGGGGCATTACGCCAACTAGAGGATACCAGATACTACATGCCCATCTCATTTGACATATATAACAACAGTATACTCACCATTTGGGACAAGCTCACCACCTGGAAGGACAAAGGGATACTCGAATGGGAGGAATTTTGTTACCTTAAGAAAGATTATCCTAAACTTACGGTACTGTACCTATTGCCTAAGATACACAAGGATCCCATTAGACCACCAGGGTGGCCCATCGTGTCCTCCAGGGGCAGTGTGGTGGAACACATATCTAAATAAGTAGATCATTTTCTCAGAGACTATGTGGTCAAACTCCCCAGTTACATCAGGGACACAAAGGACTTTTTGAAACGCATACAAGATATAGATTGGGATGATGAGTCCATGTTTATCACTCTGGACGTGCCTTCTTTGTACACCATCATCAACCACCAACAAGGCTGGGATGCATGCGTACATTACCTCGGCACCAGACCTGTCAGATTCCGAGATCATAGTCAGATGCTCCTAGAGATGACGGAGTATTGTTTAACAAACAATATCTTCATGTTTAATGGGGCCCTCTACAGGCAGACGATGGGTACGGCCATGGAATTGTGCTTTGCTCCCAGTTTCCCCAATCTCTTCATGGGACGCTGGGAGGAAACCATTTTCGCCGATCCAGAGCTTGCGATGTACTTGAGCCATGTCACGATGTGGCTCAGGTACATTGATGACCTCTTCATCGTGTGGAGAGGCTCTGATCACGAGGCCAGTAAGTTTATTGATAAACTCAATGACAATGAGTGTGACATCTTACTTACGGGCAACATCAGCAGAACCAGCGCAGAATACCTTGATGTTAACCTTACCAACAAGAACAATCAAGTGCACACTGCCCTGTTTAGGAAGGGATCAGCAGGTAACAGCATCCTTCATGCCCTCAGCAGCCACCCGGAGGCTCTCAAGTGGAGCATCCCCTATGGCGAGCTGCTGAGGGCAAGAAGGAATTGCAATACCGAGGAAGCGTACCAGGAGGAAAGCAAAACCATGATTGAGCGCTTTAAGGCGAGAGGGTACCCTAATTGGGTTATCAAGAAAGCCAAAGCCAGAGCTGATGGAGTAGACAGAGCACTTACCATATCTGAAAGCACTACACCCACCACAGATACAGGGGAGGGAAGCACTAGAATCATCATGACATACACGTCAGATTCCAACGACATTAGACACATCCTGGCTAGAAATTGGGACATTCTCAAATGTGATAGTATCATAGGAGATACCATCCCTGACAGACCCAATATCACATACAGGAGAGGCAGAAACATGAGAGACATGACAATACACAGCGACTTTACCATCTACCCCAATAGGTACGAACATGGTCTGATCAGTTTCTTTCCTTGCGGCCATTGTAAGGCCTGCAGAAACAGCAGTTTCAGGAACAAAGCGGTATACAGCCATGTGAGCAAGTCTCTTACGCAGTTCCTTACTTGCAGTTCTACGCACGTCGTATATGCTATTGAGTGCCCCTGCAAGCTCTGGTATATCGGTAGCACTACCCTTATGGCTAAAAAGAGAATACTCGAACACAGCAGAGCCATTACCAACATGGATCCCACGTACCCCGTTGTACGCCATTTACAAGACAAACATTTTTCGAACACAACCCACCTGAGTTTCTTCATTTTAGAACAAGTCAACAAAGAGCCCAGAGGGGGCAATAGAATTCTCAAATTACGACAGAAGGAGTCCAAGTATATCGTGGACTTTCAAACCAAGATTCCAGGGGGGCTCAATGTAGATGAGGAACTTGCAATACATCTGAGGGAGGATTAATCCACATCTGTATTTTATACCAAGTTTAGGCCCCAGGAGGATAGTATCCATTTACCACACTGTTCTTTTCAACTTTCCCATTTGCTTACCTTGACACTCTTTCGACCATGTTTTCGTGCATTAGAAATTGTATTATTATGCAGAATAACATTTGTTTTATTCTAACAACTATGTTGTTAGTATATCTGATATCTTAACTGAACTATACTGTTTTTAATCTTTGTCTTTTTCTTTTGCTTTCTTACAGGAGGAAAGGAAGGAGCCCACTCACTTGTATTCACCTGCACGGGCATGCTAACCTTTTTTCCATCCTACGTTATTGGCACCTTCACCGGACACCACTGATTAGATAATATAATGTAAAATATTAATTTTTATCAATTGTGCTATTGTGTCAATTGTGTTACCATATATATATATATATATATATATATATATATATATATATATATATATATATTATCTACTGGCGGTCGCCAGTAGATAGTTATAGATTAGGACCTATTTTCCATAGGAAATCCGCAACATTCTATTTGAAATAACGTTGGCGCCGGTTGACGAATCTTCGCGAAAGATTCCAACTTGTTGGGCGCTCCGGTCCGCTCCTATCCTGAAAGTCTCGGGGTGATTCGTCAAGCGGGGGCCGAGAAAAAGGGGGTCCCAAAGCGTGTTTTCCCCATTCATTTTTCCATAGGAACCTTTAGTCGCAGCTACAGCCCGAACTGCTGAATGGAATTACACCAAATTTGGCAAAGAGGTAGCCCTTGGTTCAGTGTCGTGCCTTTTGCTTAAATGGTGTAAATCCGTTCAGTAGTTCCTGAAAAATCAAAAGTAAAATCACATATATATCTGGGCGGAGCCTAACCACACATGTCATCGTGAGATCTGATTGGCTGTCAGCACTTCATCCTGGAATTGCTGGCAGCCATCTTGGGACCAATATAAATGATAGTACCCCATTGAAATGCATTGTAGTGAATCAAAGATTTTGAGGGTTACCAAAAGGAGAACTATAAAGGGTGATAACAGACTTTAGTTACATTAGAATTCATTTGTTGATGGTACCATACTAATTTCAGGAATTGTGGTGTGTTCTAAGGTGATTTTACCCTGTGAAAAACCTTCTGCTGGGATATCATGAATCATGTTTGAGAGAAAACTATTTTCACATGCTTGTACAGTTTTGGAAGGTGCTCCAGAAGCTAAAATGAGAGCATATTTTCTGTAAATTCACATTATCTTTCTCAGTCATGTGAGAATGAAGTCTGACATTCTCAGTAAAACATGTACATCCAACAAGGGCGGAGACTGTCAGTTGATTCCTTTGTGTTCTACTGCAGCTTCCCAGAGTGTTCTAAAGAACAACCAGAGTGCTAACAGCCTTACTTATGACAAAAGTATGGCACACCTGAAGCCATCTTGATTGGAATAAACTGGTGACACTTAAAACATTTAATTTAAAAAGGAACAAAATGATGGGGTTCATTTTGTCATAGAAATTATGGTTAGTGCTGTAGAAAGAAAAATTAGGACATGTTTCAAGTGTGATCTCAAATATTTTCCTGTTATATTTCAACAGGAGCAGCCTGCCAGTTGATGCCTTTGTGTTCTACTGCAGCTTCCCAGAGTGCTCTAAAGAACAACTAGAGCGCTAACAGCCTTACTTATGACAAAAGTATGGCACACCTGAAGCCATCTTGATTGGAATAAACCGGTAACACTTAAAACATTTAATTTAAAAGGAACAAAATGAGGGGTTCATTTTGAAATAGAAATTATGGTTAGTGCTGCAGAAAGAAAAATTAGGGCATGTTTTAAGTGAGATCTCAAATCCTCTTCTATTTCATTAGAAAATTCTGACATGCAGACTGAAACAATCACTTTCAATACCAGCAGCAGACTTCCAGTTAACTCCCTGGTGAGCAGTAGCTTTACTACAGTGATCTAATGAGCAACTAGAGTGCTAACATTCTGAATTCATGGCAAATGTGAGACACATCTGAATGCCTTCTTGATGGAATCAAAGTAAAAAACTGAAAGCATTTCCTACTGAGGAGACTGCAGTAAATGAGGAAATTAGGAAACTTCATAACAAAGAAGTCTTCCAAGATGGCCACCAGTAACAAAAAGAGCCCAAATGTAGCACAAATATTACCCAGATATAGCCCACATATAGCCCAATGAGAAAAGTGTGCAAAACACTTTTTATTTTTAGTTTTTTGCAGTTTTATGTAGTGCAGACTGGTGAGGTATTGGAGCGTTGCATCTTAAAACATGACCCCCTACACTACACAAACCCCACTGCACTACCTAAACCCTAAAACACTACCCCCAGCACGACCCCTACACTACACAAGCACCACTGCACTATCCTAAACCCTAAAACACTACCCCCAGCATGACCCCTACACTACACAAACACCACTGCACTAACCTAAACCCTAAAACACTACCCCCAGCACGACCCCCTACACTACCCAAACACCACTGCACTACCCTAAAACATGACCCCCTACACTACACAAACACCACTGCACTACTCTAAACCCTAAAACACTACCCCCAGCACGACCCCCTACACTACACAAGCACCACTGCACTACCCTAAACCCTAAAACACTACCCCCAGCACGAGCCCCTACACTACACAAACACCACTGCACTACCCTAAACCCTATAACACTACCCCAGCCTGACCCCTACACTACCCAAACACCACTGCACTAACCTAAATCCTAAAACACTACCCCCAGCACGACCCCCTACACTACCCAAACACCACTGCACTACCCTAAAACATGAAACCCTACACAAAACAAACACCACTGCACTACCCTAAACCCTAAAACACTACCCCCAGCATGACCCCCTACACTACACAAGCACCACTGCACTACCCTAAACCCTAAAACACTACCCCCAGCACAACCCCCTACACTGCCCGAACACCACTGCACTGCCCTAAACCCTGAAACACCAGCCCCTGCACGACCCCCTACACTGCCCGAACACCACTGCACTGCCCTAAACCCTGAAACACCACCCCTAGCATGACCCCTACACTGCCTGAACACCGCTGCACTGCCCTAAACCCTGAAACACCACCCCTTCACGACCCCTACACTGCCCGAACACCACTGCACTGCCCTAAACCCTGAAACACCACCCCCAGCATGACCCCCTACACTGCCCGAACACCACTGCACTGCCCTAAACCCTGACACACTACCCCCAGCAAGACCCCCTACACTGCCCGAACACCACTGACCCTAAACCCTGAAACACCACCCCCAGCACGACCCCCTACACTGCCCGAACACCACTGCACTGCCCTAAACCCTGAAACACCACCCCCAGCACGACCCCCTACACTGCCCGAACACCACTGCTCTGTCCAAAACCCTGAAACACCAGCCCCAGCATGACCCCTACACTGCCCGAACACCACTGCACTGCCCTAAACCCTGAAACACAAGCCCCAGCACGACCCCCTACACTGCCCGAACACCACTGCACTACCCTAAACCCTGAAACACCACCCCCAGCACGACCCCTACACTGCCCGAGCACCACTGCACTGCCCTAAACCCTGAAACACCAGCCCCAGCACGACCCCCTACACTGCCCAAACACCACTGCACTGCCCTAAACCCTGAAACACCAGCCCCAGCACGACCGCCTACACTGCCCGAACACTACTGCACTGCCCTAAACACTGAAACACCATCCCCAGCACGACCCCCTACACTGCCCGAACACCACTGCACTGCCCTAAACCCTGAAACACCACCCCCAGCAAGACCCCCTACACTGCCCGAACACCACTGCACTGCCCTAAACCCTGAAACATCACCCCAGCAAGACCCCTACATTGCCCGAACACCACTGCCCTAAACCCTGAAACACCACCCCCAGCAAGACCCCCTACACTGCCCGAACACCACTGCACTGCCCTAAGCCCTGAAACACCAGCCCCAGCACGACCCCCTACACTGCCCGAACACCACTGCACTGCCCTAAACCCTGAAACACCACCCCCAGCACGACCCCCTACACTGCCCGAACACCACTGCACTGCCCTAAACCCTGAAACACCAGCCCCAGCACGACCGCCTACACTGCCGGAACACCACTGCATCGCCCTAAACCCTGAAACACCACCCCCTTCACGACCCCCTACACTGCCCGAACACCACTGCACTGCCCTAAACCCTGAAACACCAACCCCAGCACGACCCCCTACACTGCCCGAACACCACTGCACTGCCCTAAACCCTGACACACTACCCCCAGCAAGACCCCCTACACTGCCCGAACACCACTGCACTGCCCTAAACCCTGAAACATCACCCCCAGCAAGACCCCCTACACTGCCCGAACACCACTGCACTCCCTAAACCCTGAAACACCACCCCCAGCACGACCCCCTACACTTCCTGAACACCACTGCACTGCCCTAAACCCTGAAACACCACCCCCAGCACGACCCCCTACACTGCCCGAACACCACTGCTCTGTCCAAAACCCTGAAACACCAGCCCCAGCATGACCCCCTACACTGCCCGAACACCACTGCACTGCCCTAAACCTTGAAACACAAGCCCCAGCACGACCCCCTACACTGCCCGAACACCACTGCACTACCCTAAACCCTGAAACACCACCCCCAGCACGACCCCCTACACTGCCCGAGCACCACTGCACTGCCCTAAACCCTGAAACACCAGCCCCAGCACGACCCCCTACACTGCCCGAACACCACTGCACTGCCCTAAACCCTGAAACACCAGCCCCAGCACGACCGCCTACACTGCCCGAACACTACTGCACTGCCCTAAACACTGAAACACCATCCCCAGCACGACCCCGTACACTGCCCGAAGACCACTGCACTGCCCTAAACCCTGAAACACCAGCCCCAGCACGAACGCCTACACTGCCCGAAAACCACTGCACTGCCCTAAACCCTGAAACACCAGCCCCAGCACGACCCCCTACACTGCCTGAACACCACTGCACTGCTAAACCCTCAAACACCAGCCCCAGCATGACCCCCTACACTGCCCGAACACCACTGCACTGCCCTAAACCCTGAAACACCACCCACAGCAAGACCCTACACTGCCCGATCACCACTGCACTAAACCCTGAAACACCACCCCCAGCAAGACCACCTACACTGGCCGCACACCACTGCCCTAAACCCTGAAACACCACCCCCTGCATGACCCCCTACACTGCCCAAACACCACTGCACTGCCCTAAACCCTGAAACACCACCCCCTGCACGACCCCCTACACTGCCCGAACACCACTGCACTGCCCTAAACCCTGAAACACCACCCCTCAGCACGACACCCTACACTGCCCGAACACCACTGCACTGCCCTAAACCCTGAAACACCACCCCCAGCACGACCCCCTACACTGCCCAAACACCACTGCTCTGTCCAAAACCCTGAAACACCAGCCCCAGCATGACCCCTACACTGCCCGAACACTACTGCACTGCCCTAAACCTTGAAACACAAGCCCCAGCACGACCCCCTACACTGCCCGAACACCACTGCACTACCCTAAACCCTGAAACACCACCCCCTGCACGACCCCCTACACTGCCCGAGCACCACTGCACTGCCCTAAACCCTGAAACAACAGCCCCAGCACGACCCCCTACACTGCCCGAACACTACTGCACTGCCCTAAACACTGAAACACCATCCACAGCACGACCCCCTACACTGCACGAACACCACTACACTGCCCTAAACCCTGAAACACCACCCCCAGCAAGACCCCCTATCACTGCCCGAAAACCACTGCACTGCCCTAAACCCTGAAACATCACCCCCAGCAAGACCCCCTACAATGCCCTAACACCACTGCCCTAAACCCTGAAACACCACCCCCAGCAAGACCCCCTACACTGCCCGAACACCACTGCACTGCCCTAAACCCTGAAACACCAGCCCCAGCACGACCCCCTACACTGCCCGAACACCACTGCACTGCCCTAAACCCTGAAACACCACCCCCAGCACGACCCCCTACACTGCCCGAACACCACTGCACTGCCCTAAACCCTGAAACACCAGCCCCAGCACAACCCCGTACACTGCCCGAAGACCACTGCACTGCCCTAAACCCTGAAACACCAGCCCCAGCACGACCGCCTACACTGCCCGAAAACCACTGCACTGCCCTAAACCCTGAAACACCAGCCCCAGCACAACCCCCTACACTGCCCGAACACCACTGCACTGCCCTAAACCCTCAAACACCAGCCCCAGCATGACCCCCTACACTGCCCGAACACCACTGCACTGCCCTAAACCCTCAAACACAAGCCCCAGCAAGACCCCCTACACTGCCCGAACACCACTGCACTGCCCTAAACCCTGAAACACCACCCCCAGCAAGACCCTACACTGCCCGAACACCACTGCACTAAACCCTGAAACACCACCCCCAGCAAGACCACCTACACTGGACGCACACCACTGCCCTAAACCCTGAAACACCATCCCCTGCATGACCCCCTACACTGCCCAAACACCACTGCACTGCCCTAAACCCTGAAACACCACCCCCTGCACGACCCCCTACACTGCCCAAACACCAATGCACTGCCCTAAACCCTGAAACACCACCCCTCAGCACGACACCCTACACTGCCCGAACACCACTGCACTGCCCTAAACCCTGAAACACCACCCCCAGCACGACCCCCTACACTGCCCAAACACCACTGCACTGCCCTAAACCCTGAAACACAACCCCCTGCACGACCCCCTACATTGCCGGAACACCACTGCACTGCCCTAAACCCTGAAACACCACCCCCTGCACGACCCCTACACTGCCGGAACACCACTGCATCGCCCTAAACCCTGAAACACCACCCCCAGCACGACCCCCTACACTGCCCGAACACCACTGCACTAAACCCTGAAACACCACCCCCAGCAAGACTACCTACACTGGCCGAACACCACTGCATTGCCCTAAACCCTGAAACACCACCCCCAGCACGACCCCCTACACTGCCCAAACACCACTGCACTGCCCTAAACCCTGAAACACCACCCCCTGCACGACCCCCTACACTGCCTGAACACCACTGCACTGCCCTAAACCCTGAAACACCACCCCTTCACGACCCCCTACACTGCCCGAACACCACTGCACTGCCCTAAACCCTGAAACACCACCCCCAGCACGACCCCCTACACTGCCCGAACACCACTGCACTGCCCTAAACCCTGACACACTACCCCCAGCAAGACCCCCTACACTGCCCGAACACCACTGCACTGCCCTAAACCCTGAAACATCACACCCAGCAAGACCCCCTACACTGCCCGAACACCACTGCCCTAAACCCTGAAACACCACCCCCAGCACGACCCCCTACACTGCCCAAACACCACTGCACTGCCCTAAACCCTGAAACACCACCCCCAGCACGACCCCCTACACTGCCCGAACACCACTGCTCTGTCCAAGACCCTGAAACACCAGCCCCAGCATGACCCCCTACACTGCCCAAACACCACTGCACTGCCCTAAACCTTGAAACACAAGCCCCAGCATGACCCCCTACACTGCCCGAACACCACTGCACTACCCTAAACCCTGAAACACCACCCCCAGCACGACCCCTACACTGCCCGAGCACCACTGCACTGCCCTAAAACCTGAAACACCAGCCCCAGCACGACCCCCTACACTGCCCGAACACCACTGCACTGCCCTAAACCCTGAAACACCAGCCCCAGCACGACCGCCTACACTGCCCGAACACTACTGCACTGCCCTAAACACTGAAACACCATCACCAGCACGACCCCCTACACTGCACGAACACCACTGCACTGCCCTAAACCCTGAAACACCACCCCCAGCAAGACCCCCTACAATGCCCGAACACCACTGCACTGCCCTAAACCCTGAAACATCACCCCCAGCAAGACCCCTACACTGCACGAACACCACTGCCCTAAACCCTGAAACACCACCCCCAGCAAGACCCCTACACTGCCCGAACACCACTGCACTGCCCTAAGCCCTGAAACACCAGCCCCAGCACGACCCCCTACACTGCCCGAACACCACTGCACTGCCCTAAACCCTGAAACACCACCCCCAGCACGAACCCTACACTGCCCGAACACCACTGCACTGCCCTAAACCCTCAAACACCAGCCCCAGCAAGACCCCCTACACTGCCCGAACACCACTGCACTGCCCTAAACCCTGAAACACCACCCCCAGCAAGACTCTACACTGCCCGAACACCACTGCACTAAACCCTGAAACACCACCCCCAGCAAGACCACCTACACTGGCCGCACACCACTGCCCTAAACCCTGAAACACCACCCCCTGTATGACCCCCTACACTGCCCAAACACCACTGCACTGCCCTAAACCCTGAAACACCACCCCCTGCACGACCCCCTACACTGCCCGAACACCACTGCACTGCCCTAAACCCTGAAACACCACCCCTCAGCACGACACCCTACACTGCCCGAACACCACTGCACTGCCCTAAACCCTGAAACACCACCCCCTGCACGACCCCCTACACTGCCCGAACACCACTGCACTGCCCTAAACCCTGAAACACCACCCCTCAGCACGACCCCCTACACTGCCCAAACACCACTGCTCTGTCCAAAACCCTGAAACACCAGCCCCAGCATGACCCCCTACACTGCCCGAACACTACTGCACTGCCCTAAACCTTGAAACACAAGCCCCAGCACGACCCCCTACACTGCCCGAACACCACTGCACTACCCTAAACCCTGAAACACCACCCCCAGCACGACCCCCTACACTGCCCGAGCACGACTGCACTGCCCTAAACCCTGAAACACCAGCCCCAGCACGACCCCCTACACTGCCCGAACACTACTGCACTGCCCTAAACACTGAAACACCATCCCCAGCACGACCCCCTACACTGCACGAACACCACTACACTGCCCTAAACCCTGAAACACCACCCCCAGCAAGACCCCCTACACTGCCCGAACACCACTGCACTGCCCTAAACCCTGAAACATCACCCCCAGCAAGACCCCCTACACTGCCCTAACACCACTGCCCTAAACCCTGAAACACCACCCCCAGCAAGACCACCTACACTGCCCGAACACCACTGCACTGCCCTAAACCCTGAAACACCAGCCCCAGCACGACCCCTACACTGCCCGAACACCACTGCACTGCCCTAAACCCTGAAACACCACCCCCAGCACGACCCCCTACACTGCCCGAACACCACTGCACTGCCCTGAACCCTGAAACACCAGCCCCAGCACAACCCCGTACACTGCCCGAAGACCACTGCACTGCCCTAAACCCTGAAACACCAGCCCCAGCACGACTGCCTACACTGCCCGAAAACCACTGCACTGCCCTAAACCCTGAAACACCAGCCCCAGCACGACCCCCTACACTGCCCGAACACCACTGCACTGCCCTAAACCCTCAAACACCAGCCACAGCATGACCCCCTACACTGCCCGAACACCACTGCACTGCCCTAAACCCTCAAACACCAGCCCCAGCAAGACCCCCTACGCTGCCCGAACACCACTGCACTGCTCTAAACCCTGAAACACCACCCCCAGCAAGACCCCTACACTGCCCGAACACCACTGCACTAAACCCTGAAACACCAACCCCAGCAAGACCACCTACACTGGCCGAACACCACTGCACTGCCCTAAACCCTAAAACACCACCCCCTGCATGACCCCTACACTGCCCAAACACCACTGCACTGCCCTAAACCCTGAAACACCACCCCCTGCATGACCCCCTACACTGCCCGAACACCACTGCACTGCCCTAAACCCTGAAACACCACCCCTCAGCACGACACCCTACACTGCCCGAACACCACTGCACTGCCCTAAACCCTGAAACACCACCCCCAGCACGACCCCCTATGTAGGAGAGTAGGATCTGCTTCACAGGGGTACCCCCACTTTTGCTGATACTTCACTGGTTTTCGACATTAGTCTGGCTGGGGCCCTGCTATTCAGAACCCCAGCCTAGCTGTTTCCTCTTTAAAAGGGTCTCCATGTGCCTTAGGCACATCTCTGATTGGGATCTGGAGTGCCCTTGTAAGTCCCTAGTATATGGTATACTATGTACCAAGGGCATAGGTACCTCAGAGGCCTGCCAGGGGCTGCAGCATATATTATGCCACCCCTGGTAGGCCATCCAAACTGACACCACAGGTCTGCTACTGCAGCCTGGGTAAGGTGGTGCATGCACCCCTTGCTGTGGTATAGGTTACCTATATCACTAAATGCATACACACATATAAACCTATAAGTCACTCCTAAGGCAGGCCTTATCAATCCTAAAGGCAGAGTGCATGGTTCCTATGTGAGAGGGTGCCCCTGCATGAGCAGGGCCCCTCTGCAGCGTTCGGAGACCATCTCTGATGCTGTTTGTAGTGCAGCCTGACCATATACTCTTAAACGCATTATATCCTTGCGGTAAAATGCTAACTATGGAATGGCTGCACCGAAACATGTCGTGTTTGGTGTCAAACATCTTGGAATACTACCCCCCGCCAATTCTGGCAGCGGGGGTAGCATTCCACCCTTCTAGAGGGAAAGGCATGTTAACTCTGACGAGTCCGGTAACTTCTTTCCAGAGCCCTGGAATCACAAAATGGATGCTGCTGCCACAGACACGAGTCTGGCCTCCTGCTGCTGGACGAAACTCCGGCAGGGGAGGCCTGGACAATAGGTTTCCTGTCCCAGGGAGGTGTGACCACCTCCCCAGACAGGACAATGTGTATTGGGCTGGGCGGGAGCACTTTCGGGTGCTTTGAAGTCCTGCACTGGGGGCACATTTGGTGTCCCTGTGCATACCCCAGTTCAAACCGGATCAGGGGCTTGCAGCCCCTGCTTTGGCGCGAACTGGACAAAGGGAAAGGGGTGTAGCCACCCCTCTGCCCTGACCCACCCATAGGTGGGGCCACAGAGTAGTCCATCCCCTATTTTTGGAATAAAGGTAGGAACCCAGTCCTTAGGACTTTAGATTATACCTGGACGAAACTCTGAAACAGAATCCTGGACCTTCGACGCTCTACTCACGATTAGAGGACTGAAGAATCTCCCTTGGGGTCAAGGAGTGACTCCCCTGCTTGGCAGGCACCAAAGAAGCATCTGTCCGGTTCGCATCACTGAAGCTCCCGTCGGACGCCCGAAGTCATCGCATCACCAGAGGTGGATTCTCAGACTTCCCCAAGGCTACCCTGAGTCCCCAGCAAAGCTGAGGCCTGTGGCTATCGTGGGTAACGTGAGACCGTGACCCCTGGACACCGAGCACACTTGCAAGTGCACCATCTTCTGTGTCTCCCAAGAAGTTGTGCTTTGGGCTCCGAGTAGCCCTAGCCTCCAGCACCACCTGCACCGAAGATCACTGGCCCCCACTCCACGAGTGTCCTGTAAGCCAGCTCCACGTGCGGTGTCACGAGGCTCCTTCGCGGTCGCTAGCCCGTTGGCTAGTAGCCCTTACCGAAGGCCAATCTTTTCTTTACTTGGCAGTCTGGTTGCTCCAGGCCTGCCCTCACTTACCCTTGCTGGGTGAGTTCCCCAGACCTTGCTGGTCTGCACCATCGACGATCTTCAGCTACATCGAGACTTGCCGTTGCCAAGGCTTGTTGGGTCCAATCTGGTCGCCGACACCGCAGCACTCGACAGACATCGTGAACCAGCCCGAATCCTGCTCCTGGTCGCCGACAACGCCTCCTGGACCTCGTGGCTGTAGAAACGAGACGACCGTCAACGCACCTGAAGCACTCAACATCGGTGGGCATCTGTCCATCGCCTCCCTGGTCACTGGCTAGTGACCCAGACTCTGTCCCCTCTGCTTTCAGGTTCTTCAGAACTCCGATCCACTCTTGGATCCACCCGGACACTTTTCTCCTGGTCGCCAGCAGCACTTTGCAGCAGATCGCCATAAGAACCGACGACGAAACCCGACCCCGAAAGGCACCTATGCACCCGGCTTACCTGGGTGAGGTAACACGAGTACTCCGGTGCTCCCGTGGGTAGAGACTCTTCAAAGTCCTAGATCTCAAAGGGTTTTGTCCTAGTCCTCTTTAAAGTGTCCCTTTCCTCTATTTTCATGATCCCGACTTTCTCCATAGAAGTTAACGGCGTATCGCGGTTGTGTATTTACACTGCACGCGTCTCCCGTGGGTCCCCTGTGTCACTACCTTGGGTGGTTCCTTGTGGTCCAAGCACTTCTAGAGGCTCTAGGCCTAGTGTCTAGTTCAGTCGTGGTTCGCATACCACTTTATTGGTATATGGTTTGGTACGCCCCTAGGGCCCAAACGTGTATTTGTGCTATTACTGTGATTTAAGATCTTATAACCTATGTACTTCGAACTCTAGCCTCATAAAGAGACTAGAGGGGTGTGTTTAGTAATAAATACATATATTTTGAATATATACCTGGTGTGGTGCCCTTTCATTTGGTCACTAAAGAGACCCTGAAACACCACCACCAGCAAGACCCTACACTGCCCGAACACCACTGCACTAAACCCTGAAACACCACCCCCAGCAAGACCACCTACACTGGACGCACACCACTGCCCTAAACCCTGAAACACCATCCCCTGCATGACCCCCTACACTGCCCAAACACCACTGCACTGCCCTAAACCCTGAAACACAACCCCCTGCACGACCCCCTACATTGCCGGAACACCACTGCACTGCCCTAAACCCTGAAACACCACCCCCTGCACGACCCCCTACACTGCCGGAACACCACTGCATCGCCCTAAACCCTGAAACACCACCCCCAGCACGACCCCCTACACTGCCCGAACACCACTGCACTAAACCCTGAAACACCACCCCCAGCAAGACTACCTACACTGGCCGAACACCACTGCATTGCCCTAAACCCTGAAACACCACCCCCAGCACGACCCCCTACACTGCCCAAACACCACTGCACTGCCCTAAACCCTGAAACACCACCCCCTGCACGACCCCCTACACTGCCTGAACACCACTGCACTGCCCTAAACCCTGAAACACCACCCCCTTCACGACCCCCTACACTGCCCGAACACCACTGCACTGCCCTAAACCCTGAAACACCACCCCCAGCACGACCCCCTACACTGCCCGAACACCACTGCACTGCCCTAAACCCTGACACACTACCCCCAGCAAGACCCCCTACACTGCCCGAACACCACTGCACTGCCCTAAACCCTGAAACATCACACCCAGCAAGACCCCCTACACTGCCCGAACACCACTGCCCTAAACCCTGAAACACCACCCCCAGCACGACCCCCTACACTGCCCAAACACCACTGCACTGCCCTAAACCCTGAAACACCACCCCCAGCACGACCCCCTACACTGCCCGAACACCACTGCTCTGTCCAAGACCCTGAAACACCAGCCCCAGCATGACCCCCTACACTGCCCAAACACCACTGCACTGCCCTAAACCTTGAAACACAAGCCCCAGCATGACCCCCTACACTGCCCGAACACCACTGCACTACCCTAAACCCTGAAACACCACCCCCAGCACGACCCCTACACTGCCCGAGCACCACTGCACTGCCCTAAAACCTGAAACACCAGCCCCAGCACGACCCCCTACACTGCCCGAACACCACTGCACTGCCCTAAACCCTGAAACACCAGCCCCAGCACGACCGCCTACACTGCCCGAACACTACTGCACTGCCCTAAACACTGAAACACCATCACCAGCACGACCCCCTACACTGCACGAACACCACTGCACTGCCCTAAACCCTGAAACACCACCCCCAGCAAGACCCCCTACACTGCCCGAACACCACTGCACTGCCCTAAACCCTGAAACATCACCCCCAGCAAGACCCCCTACACTGCACGAACACCACTGCCCTAAACCCTGAAACACCACCCCCAGCAAGACCCCCTACACTGCCCGAACACCACTGCACTGCCCTAAGCCCTGAAACACCAGCCCCAGTACGACCCCCTACACTGCCCGAACACCACTGCACTGCCCTAAACCCTGAAACACCACCCCCAGCACGAACCCTACACTGCCCGAACACCACTGCACTGCCCTAAACCCTCAAACACCAGCCCCAGCAAGACCCCCTACACTGCCCGAACACCACTTCACTGCCCTAAACCCTGAAACACCACCCCCAGCAAGACTCTACACTGCCCGAACACCACTGCACTAAACCCTGAAACACCACCCCCAGCAAGACCACCTACACTGGCCGCACACCACTGCCCTAAACCCTGAAACACCACCCCTGTATGACCCCCTACACTGCCCAAACACCACTGCACTGCCCTAAACCCTGAAACACCACCCCCTGCACGACCCCCTACACTGCCCGAATACCACTGCACTGCCCTAAACCCTGAAACACCACCCCTCAGCACGACACCCTACACTGCCCGAACACCACTGCACTGCCCTAAACCCTGAAACACCACCCCCTGCACGACCCCCTACACTGCCCGAACACCACTGCACTGCCCTAAACCCTGAAACACCACCCCTCAGCACGACCCCCTACACTGCCCAAACACCACTGCTCTGTCCAAAACCCTGAAACACCAGCCCCAGCATGACCCCCTACACTGCCCGAACACTACTGCACTGCCCTAAACCTTGAAACACAAGCCCCAGCACGACCCCCTACACTGCCCGAACACCACTGCACTACCCTAAACCCTGAAACACCACCCCCAGCACGACCCCCTACACTGCCCGAGCACGACTGCACTGCCCTAAACCCTGAAACACCAGCCCCAGCACGACCCCCTACACTGCACGAACACCACTACACTGCCCTAAACCCTGAAACACCACCCCCAGCAAGACCCCCTACACTGCCCGAACACCACTGCACTGCCCTAAACCCTGAAACATCACCCCCAGCAAGACCCCCTACACTGCCCTAACACCACTGCCCTAAACCCTGAAACACCACCCCCAGCAAGACCACCTACACTGCCCGAACACCACTGCACTGCCCTAAACCCTGAAACACCAGCCCCAGCACGACCCCCTACACTGCCCGAACACCACTGCACTGCCCTAAACCCTGAAACACCACCCCCAGCACGACCCCCTACACTGCCCGAACACCACTGCACTGCCCTGAACCCTGAAACACCAGCCCCAGCACAACCCCGTACACTGCCCGAAGACCACTGCACTGCCCTAAACCCTGAAACACCAGCCCCAGCACGACTGCATACACTGCCCGAAAACCACTGCACTGCCCTAAACCCTGAAACACCAGCCCCAGCACGACCCCCTACACTGCCCGAACACCACTGCACTGCCCTAAACCCTCAAACACCAGCCCCAGCATGACCCCCTACACTGCCCGAACACCACTGCACTGCCCTAAACCCTCAAACACCAGCCCCAGCAAGACCCCCTAGTCTGCCCGAACACCACTGCACTGCTCTAAACCCTGAAACACCACCCCCAGCAAGACCCTACACTGCCCGAACACCACTGCACTAAACCCTGAAACACCAACCCCAGCAAGACCACCTACACTGGCCGAACACCACTGCACTGCCCTAAACCCTGAAACACCACACCCTGCAAGACCCCCTACACTGCCCAAACACCACTGCACTGCCCTAAACCCTGAAACACCACCCCCTGCATGACCCCCTACACTGCCCGAACACCACTGCACTGCCCTAAACCCTGAAACACCACCCCTCAGCACGACACCCTACACTGCCCGAACACCACTGCACTGCCCTAAACCCTGAAACACCACCCCCAGCACGACCCCCTATGTAGGAGAGTAGGATCTGCTTCACAGGGGTACCCCCACTTTTGCTGATACTTCACTGGTTTTCGACATTAGTCTGGCTGGGGCCCTGCTATTCAGAACCCCAGCCTAGCTGTTTCCTCTTTAAAAGGGTCTCCATGTGCCTTAGGCACATCTCTGATTGGGATCTGGAGTGCCCTTGTAAGTCCCTAGTATATGGTATACTATGTACCAAGGGCATAGGTACCTCAGAGGCCTGCCAGGGGCTGCAGCATATATTATGCCACCCCTGGTAGGCCATCCAAACTGACACCACAGGTCTGCTACTGCAGCCTGGGTAAGGTGGTGCATGCACCCCTTGCTGTGGTATAGGTTACCTATATCACTAAATGCATACACACATATAAACCTATAAGTCACTCCTAAGGCAGGCCTTATCAATCCTAAAGGCAGAGTGCATGGTTCCTATGTGAGAGGGTGCCCCTGCATGAGCAGGGCCCCTCTGCAGCGTTCGGAGACCATCTCTGATGCTGTTTGTAGTGCAGCCTGACCATATACTCTTAAGCGCATTATATCCTTGCGGTAAAATGCTAACTATGGAATGGCTGCACCGAAACATGTCGTGTTTGGTGTCAAACATCTTGGAATACTACCCCCCGCCAATTCTGGCAGCGGGGTAGCATTCCACCCTTCTAGAGGAAAGGCATGTTAACTCTGACGAGTCCGGTAACTTCTTTCCAGAGCCCTGGAATCACAAAATGGATGCTGCTGCCACAGACACGAGTCTGGCCTCCTGCTGCTGGACGAAACTCCGGCAGGGGAGGCCTGGACAATAGGTTTCCTGTCCCAGGGAGGTGTGACCACCTCCCCAGACAGGACAATGTGTATTGGGCTGGGCGGGAGCACTTTCGGGTGCTTTGAAGTCCTGCACTGGGGGCACATTTGGTGTCCCTGTGCATACCCCAGTTCAAACCGGATCAGGGGCTTGCAGCCCCTGCTTTGGCGCGAACTGGACAAAGGGAAGGGGTGTAGCCACCCCTCTGCCCTGACCCACCCATAGGTGGGGCCACAGAGTAGTCCATCCCCTATTTTTGGAATAAAGGTAGGAACCCAGTCCTTAGGACTTTAGATTATACCTGGACGAAACTCTGAAACAGAATCCTGGACCTTCGACGCTCTACTCACGATTAGAGGACTGAAGAATCTCCTTGGGGTCAAGGAGTGACTCCCCTGCTTGGCAGGCACCAAGAAGCATCTGTCCGGTTCGCATCACTGAAGCTCCGTCGGACGCCGAAGTCATCGCATCACCAGAGGTGGATTCTCAGACTTCCCCGAGGCTACCCTGAGTCCCCAGCAAAGCTGAGGCCCGTGGCTATCGTGGGTAACGTGAGACCGTGACCCCTGGACACCGAGCACACTTGCAAGTGCACCATCTTCTGTGTCTCCCAAGAAGTTGTGCTTTGGGCTCCGAGTAGCCCTAGCCTCCAGCACCACCTGCACCGAAGATCACTGGCCCCCACTCCACGAGTGTCCTGTAAGCCAGCTCCACGTGCGGTGTCACGAGGCTCCTTCGCGGTCGCTAGCCCGTTGGCTAGTAGCCCTTACCGAGGCCAATCTTTTCTTTACTTGGCAGTCTGGTTGTTCCAGGCCTGCCCTCACTTACCCTTGCTGGGTGAGTTCCCCAGACCTTGCTGGTCTGCACCATCGACGATCTTCAGCTACATCGAGACTTGCCGTTGCCAAGGCTTGTTGGGTCCAATCTGGTCGCCGACACCGCAGCACTCGACAGACATCGTGTACCAGCCCGAATCCTGCTCCTGGTCGCCGACAACGCCTCCTGGACCTCGTGGCTGCAGAAAGCAGAGACGACCGTCAACGCACCTGAAGCACTCAACATCGGTGGGCATCTGTCCATCGCCTCCTGGTCACTGGCTAGTGACCCAGACTCTGTCCCCTCTGCTTTCAGGTTCTTCAGAACTCCGATCCACTCTTGGATCCACCCGGACACTTTTCTCCTGGTCGCCAGCAGCACTTTGCAGCAGATCGCCATAAGAACCGGCGACGAAACCCGACCCCGAAAGGCACCTATGCACCCGGCTTACCTGGGTGAGGTAACACGAGTACTCCGGTGCTCCCGTGGGTAGAGACTCTTCAAAGTCCTAGATCTCAAAGGGTTTTGTCCTAGTCCAGCAATATTACATG